>SNQN01007859.1:10607-31560 GCA_008642245.1 Bassia scoparia | reverse complement strand
TACTTCCTTGGGATTGAAGTTGATAGATCATCACAGGGAATATTCCTCTCCCAAAGGAAATACACTCATGATCTCATCAAAGAGTATGGTATGCAGAAGTGCAGGAAACTTCATTTGCCTCTTGATTCACACTTAAAACTTACTGRAGATCTTGGTGAACCATTGGAGTGTCCTGGAGATTATCAGACTTTAATTYGAAAACTCATCTATCTTACAATCACAAGGCCAGATATCAGCTATRKTGTTCATCTTCTAAGCAAATTTATGCATAACCCTACATCATCTCACTATAGCTCAGCCCTCAYGGTATTGAGGTACTTGTGTGGTACTCAGTCTCAAGGGATTCTGTTGGCAGCAAATTCAAGTGCTAAATTAACTGCTTACTGTGATAGTGATTGGGCTGGTTGCCCTAYCACCAGAAGATCCACATCAGGATACTGCCTTCTTCTAGGGAACTCCCCCATATCTTGGAAATCAAAAAGARAYTCAYTTGTTGCTAGAAGTAGTGCAGAAGCAGAATATCGATCTTTGGCTTTTACTGTGTGTGAAGTTCTMTGGGTCAAGCAACTACTGAAGGATTTGGGTATGAAACAAGTCTATCCTARAYCCATCTTCTGTGACAATCAAGCTGCCATAGCTATTGCTGCCAATCCAGTTCAGCATGAAAAGACCAAGCATATTGAGATTGATCAACATTTTGTGAGGGATCATGTTCAAAGTCATGAAATAGCTCCCAGCTTTGTGCCTTCTTCACAGCAGCTTGCAGACATTTTCACATAGATACTCATGGACTCAGCACCAGCTTCATACTGCACAAGTTGGGATTCATCCTCAAGCTCCTTCTCTCTCAACTTGAGGGGAAGTGTCCTAGAAGGGGTGTTATTTGAGGACCTAAATCTCTTATTATGTATTGGAAAAATATTGAAATTCTGTGCATGTTGTGTAGTAGGTAAATATTGATGATGAGTCATTTGTATTTCAATAGGCTAATTTTTGCCTTTGATGACTGTATGTTGTGTATTGGGCCTTGTGGCTCTGGAAATCAATATCATCTCTAGGGATCACTCTTTGTTGTTCGCCGCCAATATACCTATGATAACCATCATGTGTGCCCTTTTCGAGCATCGAATAGATAATGAATATGAATGAAATGACTTGTGAGTAATGAGAGAAAGAAAGATTGTTTGTTTCTACTGCATTGCTCATTATCTTAGTTGCTAATTTCGTTTCCATCCATGATTCGCAAAAAAAAATTGAAATATGAGGTAGTTATTTTAAATACAAAACAAATCTGGTAGTTTGAATTTCAAAAGTGGAAAAAAGTGGGGAAGTCTGTTGGCCATTTTTCCGTTTTATTTATTCGCAAAATCTCAAACATTCTTTCGCATTACACCCAATATGTGGTTATTTTCAAACTTTTTTGGGGTTTAGGCTTGCACATATGAGCTCTAATTTTGGGGGGTGGGGGGTATTTTGATTGACTTCTCTGGGACAGATTTTTCTGAACAAGGTTTTGTGGGCGATACCCTTGCAAATATTGTCACTGTGGATCGATTTTTGGGGGTTTTGTGTATCGGTTTTTGCTCGTGATTCTTGCTGCTGTTTGCTGTGTGATTTTGGGAGGTTTGACACAATTTGAGGTCACAGATTGTACCTGCTGCTGTTGACACATCGAACATGGTGACCTCTCGCACTTGAACATGGAATTTTCGATTTCAATTACCTAGGCTTTAGCAATGAACCTTGTTTTTTGGTTCATTTGGGGGGGGCATTGAGTGAAATTAGGTGGAATTTGTGATTGTTTGTGAAATGGAGATGATAAAAATGAGAGAGCAAAGAAGGAAGAAAGAATAAGGAGGAAAGAAGGAGAAATACAGAAAAAATGATGAACAAGGAAAGAAGTAGCAATCTAAGGAAGAAAGAGAAAAGAAAAGAAAAGAAAGAAAAATAAAAAGGTTAAAACTTACTTTAAAGGGTAATAAATTGGGGAGTATAATGGTAAAAGAGCATATAAGCTTTTTTGGGTTAAAAGTGGTATTTGGTGGGGCGCAAGTCGTCGAGATGGTTTTTTTTCTTGCCGGAAACCTAGGGTGGTTAGTGGTTCGCAAACTAAAAAAAAAAGTGTGGTAGTTGTTTCAAAGTTGGAAAAAACTAGGTAGTTATTGGCAATTTTTCCTTAAATAATATATATAATGAAAATGTCAAATGAATTAAAATTACTCAAATCGAAAGATTCTTCATGTAACTTTAAAAAAATAATTCTAAATTAGAAAAATAAATGTCACGGTTAACGATATTCAGCCTTCAATTAAGTCATGCCCAACTAATCACTTTACTTAAAATTAAAATTCAATATAGCTATTTAATTAAATAATATAATTAACAATTTTATTAACGATACATGTTAAAATGTTAAAATCTACATGAATGTTCAAAGTACTAATTAATAGTACCTATTTAAAAAATCAAGTTAAAAATTATACAGTTAACTCGATTCAATAATATTTATATGTCATGAAAATATAAACAAATCTACATGAAAATAAAATACAATTTACTCGTTCAATAAATATTTGTATTCAATATGATACTTTTTGTTCCACAAACATCCTGATAAGTGGTCTTTAAGACCACTTATTAGTGCATTTTCTTCTATTTTGGTCCTTAATTAATTTGTCCCTTGATGCCTCATTTTGATGATTTTAACTACTTTGGTCACACTAATATTCACGGTATTTTGTGTGTCTTTGTGTGCATTTTAGTCATTTTTGACTCTTTTTGGATGTTTCGTGTGCGTATTCTGGATTCAAATGGCCATAACTTCTTTTAATACATAATATTTTGAGGTGATTCCACTTGGAGATTAAAATATCTTCCATTAGCTTGGCGATGAATGGTGACAAGCTTAATCCTGATAAATATTGGAGAGAAGTTACGGCCTCTAAAAGAACTGTCATGTTTAGAGAGTTGCGTGTCCGTGCAAATTTGGCACGTCCATGCCAACTTGGTCAGACACATTCTAGTACGCTATTGCCTCTATTTCCCATTTGGCACGCCCACGCCCATTTTCGGCACGTCCGTGCCCTTGGGACAAGTCCGGTTTTCATTTCTTTGTCTTTTCTTTTTGAGTAATTAAAATACCCCCTTAGCCATAATTTAGGCGGTTGAGCAAACCATTTTTAGTGCTCTCTAACTTAGGTTTTTGTTTTAGTTCTTCAAATCTCCACTCAAAACTTTGTAATTTTACTTTGTTATTCAAGATTCAAGTAGTGAAATTTCTCCATTGTTATGCAATTTAACCTCTCATAGAAATTTCTCTTTCCTCTATTTCTTATGTTCTTGGTTTTACTTGAATTTGCTAGTAGTATGTTCTAGTAGTTGCTAATTATCTTTAAATTGTTGATTATTGTTGTTTCGTTCTTTGATCTCACTAATGTTGAACCTTAAATTGTTAAATGTTGAGCTTTACATGGATTGCATTTGAGTAGTTCCATTTATAGGGTTTAAGGTGAAGGGTTCAATACTTGAAAATTTGGGTGTTTTCTTATACTTGTTAATTGAGTCTTAAGTAGGTTAATGTTTGTGTTAATGGAGCTTAGAAGTTAGTTTAAGGCTAAACTTGATTTCTTTGTATTTTCATAGTATAATTGCTTTGTCTATGAGTGGATTATGCCTTGTTTTCCTTACCCAATGTTATTAGTTACACTATGACCAAGAGATTGGGTGGTTTGAACTAGGAATCAACTTTTTAGTAACTACTTGTGCTTGTGGTGATGACAGAAAGATTGACAAAGTCCATCCGAGAGGAGTCGTTGTTGTTATTTCGGGCATTCAAACTTGAATCCATCCGAGAGGGGGTTTAGGTGTATTAGAGGAGTGACTCTCCTTCCTTAGCTTAGTTTGTCAATGATTAGTTGAAGTAATTCCCCCGAAAATCAAGTAAACCCGAATTCGAAAACCCTAGACCTTAGTTTATTGATATCTCATAGTTTAATATGCATTGCATTATTTGGTTGTTATTTTAGTTGTTTTAATTGTAGTGTAATTGTAATAAATCAAACTCAAAACCAAAAATGCAAGACCCTCAATTAATCGAATATCTCATTGTTTAATCATTGTTTGTTCCCTGTATTTGATAACCCCCATTGTACTACAACGGTGGTTTTATTTGGTTTAGGAGCCTAAAAAACCCACTACACGTTTGCCAACGCACAATTTGTTAGTTAAACATCATTAGTTATATATTAGTAAMAATTATAAAATTTAGATATTAATAAAACTTTCATTGAGATGAACCGAATAAGATCTCACATGACCGTGTTTTCCCTTATATACTAACAATAATCTAGAATATTCTCAAACCTTATGGGTAATCCCTAAATTTCTTATTGCACGATCTTTAAGAAATAAAGGGAGTATATAAGATTGTCTATATAATATAGAATTAGTGAATTATAGCGTGTTAAATGCTAGGCTCATGTCCATTCGTATGTCTTATAATCTATTGTAAAAGTTTAGGAGTAGGAGTGCTCATATGGTGCGAACTAGTTAAGCTGAGTTTAATCAAATTTTGACTTGTGTGGCTTGATATWAGGGAGAAAAACTCGAATTCAAGTTGGAGTCYGATCTTGGAGTCTGATTCTCGAATTCGAATCTTGGAGCCGGAGTCGGATGTTGATTTATAATCCGACTTCCTGTAGGGTCGGAGTCAGATTAAGTATAATCCGCTCCAAATRCGAATCGTTGCCATCACTACCCCTGGTCATCCCTAGTCATGACTCATGARTGCACATTGTAATGTGACAAAAAAATTTGACATAATCTTTCTTGAAAAGCTCTTTAAATTTTCTCCAAAAATAACTTCCTTTATTATCTCCTTTAATTTTAGAAAAATCATAAATGGTACTCCCTTCGTTTTTTATTAGTTGTTTGACGTTCCATTTTGGGATYTTTTCAATTAATTGTTCCAAATCAATCTAAAAATAACTTTTTWAATATACTTTTTATCTACTTTATTTACTCWAACATTAAACATCTAATAAAAAAACGAAGGGTGTATCATTTATGATTTGAAAARTTCATTTTATACCCAAAATTTTATATTGGTGAGTATGGTGGTGGAGGTTGATGTCGTGGATAGGGCTGAGCACAGGTCRAGTCTGGACCTGAAATCGGATCGGAATTTGYACCGYACTGGACCATCAATTCCGGTCCAGGTTCAGGTCCAAGAAAATATGGGATTCCGGTTTTTCGGTCCGATCCAAAACCGGAATTTTCCYGTCCGGATCGGAAGACAGAAATTTTTATAAAAGTACTACTTCCTCCGTTTTTCATTAGATGTCCCAGTTTCTGTTTTAGGAAATTTGAAATTAGTTGTCCCACTTTGATTTTTTTTCTCTTTCAAGAAATGAAGACCACTTTCTAGTTTTTTGGGGTCCACAACCTCTTCTGTCTACCTCTCTCATCTATGGGTCCCACATACTTTATTAAATTACCCATCTACTCACTTAATTACTTACACCAAAATTTTGCCTCAAAAACCATAAAACCCAAAGTGGACATAAAAAAACGAGGTAATATTTTTTTAAGCTAAATCACATTGTTATTTTGGATTGTTAGAATGCATGTTATATGTATGCATTATATGTTCCAAGATTAAGCTCTAAACTAAGTCAAGTCACAGGATCCAACAGGTCCAGTAGGTCCACAAGTGCTGTTATTGAATTTTTCATTGAAAATAGGGAAAAGAAAAACAGGTCTGATCTAGGTCTGAACCGGAATTGCTTAAGGTCCGATCAACAAGTCCGGAAAAAATCTGGATTTCGGGTTCCGATCCGACCTTGGATCGGTACTCACCCCAGTCGCGAAAGCTTTAGCCTTTAGATTGTTGCTAAGGTGGCTTGGAATCTGGTTTGAGAGCTCTAATCCTTGAAGTTGATTGCCTTAAGTTGACACAACTCTACATCAATGTGCAAAAGGCTTCTCCTTTTGTGTCATTGCGGATATACTTAGCTATGCAAGTTTATGCTCTTCTATTTCTTTTTCTTTTGTTAGGCATAAAGACAATAAAGAACCCATAAATTAACTTCCATTAGTCTGATTCTATGCATACATGGATAGAAGAAGCCAAGTACATTTTGCTAAAAGCAAGTAATTTGATATTTCTTAAAAAGAGAAAATTTTGAAAAATAGTTTTCTTTAATGGTATAGTTAACGCAACAATTGTTTTTCACATTTATCAAGTAGAGATTTAAGAGGATAAACAAACAAAAAATGAAAATTATTTTTATCACAACTAAGAATGACATTGTATAATCCTTTGAAAGTTTTAATGTTTGGAATGAGGAGGTACCTGAGGTGACTCTCCTATTGTAAACAAAGATTTATCGTAATAATATTCTATTTATTGTAAAAAAAAAAAGAGATTGTATCATACTAATCGTAAAATTATTCATATATTTTTTTTTGTCGGAGAAAAATATTCATATAATTTGCTGTTTACACCTTTAAATCGTCTTTTGATAAGTGTTCAAAAAAATTATTGTAATTAAACCGTAATTGAAAGTACATGTTAGGCACATAGCAAACAATCGTAAACCATGTACATTTGCTAGATGATGATCAACAACATTTGCAGATTACCTAAAAAACACTCAGTATAACACATTCTTAAATTACCTTTTTCCGTTCACAGTTAGCTTAAAATGACACAAATATGACCAAAGACTCAACAAAATCGCTTCAATGTTCAGGTGAAGTTTAGAGAATTATACAACATTGATTTCAAACAACGTCATACTTATCACAAAAACAAATCAAGAGATGATCGAAGGAACACCCAAACGAAGTTGATCGACAGAACAACAAGAAACTAATAAATTGAACTCATTATTCATCACAAAAACGATGGTGATCGAAGGAACAGCAAGAACCTCATGAGATTGAAAATCACTTAATAACAATCAAGCATTCGAGCAAAGCCTCATCAATCGTAAAGCTCAACATCTTTTGGTGCAAAAACAGAGCACAGTATGAGTAGGAGTTTCTATCCTTCATGAACTTTTGGGAACTACATAAATCATCATCACTATCTCTCTCACTAAATGTATGAATCAGTTTCGCAACAAATTAATGCACCCGTTTACATAATCAACAAAAAAACCATATACATTTCAAATTACCACATAAAATCAACAACTTTCAGTTCAAATTTCATGAATAAGCTTAAAACAAAGTTTTTTGAGAAAAAATCCATTAATTGACAAAAATAAGAATTAATGATTCAAAAAAGAGCATTCAGTATGATAGGAGATTATTCATCCATCAATGAATTTTCGCGATTTAATAAAAATCATCACATATGCTCAACTTTTTAAAAGTAATCAATTTTGCAACAAATATTATCCGAAATATCATCAGACAATTGGTTACTACATCGAAAATCGACACTAATTAGTGCACTCACACGACCGTCGTGAATATTAATCCAATGTCATCACTTGATTGCTTTATTTCACAAATCAAAAGGTTACAAATTTTCCAAAACAAATCAACATAAAGTAATGAACTTTCAATGCATCAATTAATTTGGCAAGTCTGAATATCAATAAGCAATTTCAGGATCATAAGAAATTAATCCTTCACTTTTTAATGTTTCCTTCATTCTAGCCAAAAAACAATCTGATTGAAAAAAACAAATAAAAATAAGAAATCGAAATCATGATGTTTCATCGCTTAATAATAAGCCATTCAGTACTCTCATTTGAATGAAAAAAACCCAATTGCTGAAACAAAAAAAATTGAACACAAATTAATAAAAACTAGAATGCGTTCAACTTTGATTCAGCAAATGTAAGGAGAATTGAACAATCCAAATGATAAAGATTGAGTAAAAAAATGGCTTAAGACAATTAAGCTGAGGATTAAAAGGGGGAATAATTCAATAGGAAAACCCTAATAAAAAAAACCCCAAATTATGATTTGATTTGCGCCAGCTATGCTCAAAACGCTTCCATCGAATTTGGAAGGCGATCTTAAGGGCCGCGCTTTTTCCAGCAAAAACGATTGAATCAACCCAAAAAAAACAAACGAATTATGAAGTTTTGTTCGGATAATTGAAATTTGGAATCTGAAACTTTTTGGTTATTTGCGAGAAAATCAAACAAAAAACTATAATTAGATCGAAATGACTAATTTTCCGGATTGATAATGTTAAGTTCAATGAAATAAAACTAATTTAGCAGAGGAATGGATGAAGGAAATGAGATGAAGATGAGGGTTTATGTAAAGAGTATTTTGATTTGTTAGGGTCTTAAAATCTCAATATATTTGGGTTGACGCTGAATGTTGAATTGGTTTAGTTAGATTGAATTAAATTGGGCTTTATGTTTTGTTTGAATTTAATTAGACTTTATGACAAGATTATTGGGTTTTAAAATTTTGGAAAATTCTAAACCAGACTCCCTCAACTGTTTAAGGATTAGTCTTTTTCAAGTTATACTCATGCTTTTTCAAACTTCTCAGCGATGCCCATATAATTTGATCATTAATCAAGGATTCAAGGTATGTCTCCCCTAATATCATAATTAACCTTTATTAACTTAAAAATAAAACTAAAAACCAAAAAAAAAAAACAAAATCCTCCTCCCTCCACTCAACCACTGCCGCCTCGAACTACCGCCTACCTAAACCATTGCCGCCCTAACCACCCACGGCCCAAACACCACCGACCCTAACCACCCAAGGTCCAACCACCGTAGACCCTAATCACTGCCACCCCAACCACCTACAACCCCTCCCCCACAAAAACCTTACCCACAAAAAAACCCAAACTTCGTCCCTCCTTCAAAATGATCAAACCTCATGGGCATGGTTGGAAAGTTTGAAAAAGTATGAGTATACCATGGAAAAGGCTAAATCCTCAGGGGCATGGCTTAGAATTTCCCTAAAAAAAATTATACTCCATATTTGCATAAAGTTAACGTCAAGAAACGAGTCGTGATGTGTCATTTTTTTTGGGTCAAAAACCCACAACTTGAAATTGACTTGTTTATTTCATGTCGRGTTCATGCGAACTCGTTTAACTTTTCATGTCAAAAATCTCAAACCTAACCGCACTTTTTCAACTTGTGTTTTTCTTATGATGTTTATTTCTGTCAGCGCTACATAAAATAGCTTTCATGTTGTACTGAATTGGTTTTCTAACGAGAAAAAAACGAAATTTATTAATTAAACCGAAACATCTAAAGCTACAAACTTTGATATTGATAAGTACATAATATACGATATTTTTAGTCCCTAATATTAGTCTTATAATCTTTTTATATATCTTAGTTATTTTTATTAAATTAGTAACTTTATTATTTTAGATATTATTATATATTTTTATTTTATTTGATAGATATTTTTATAATAATTGATACTTAATATTGTGTGTTTGTGTTTTTGTAGGAAATTAGAAGGATAAAGAAGTATTGGGCCTAACTTATCAAATGCAAGTTAAAGAAGAAAGCCCACTTCTACAATATAAGCCACGTGAAAACAAACAAGAAGGCAAAAAGAAGAAAAAGAAAAAATAATAAAAAATGGATAAAGAAACGAAAAGGAGGAAATAAAAGGAGAAGAAGATGTTGGGCCTAGCTTATGAAAATAAAAGGGAGCCCAAGAGTGATGCAAGTCACGTGGACTTCAAGCAAAAGAAAAGGGCATTTTAAAAAGAAAAAAAATAAAACAAAAGAAGATGGAAGATAGAAGAAAAGAGGGTAGCGTATAACAGAAGAGAAAAGCAAAGATATAGTTCCGTATATCTTGCTCATGGCCGAGATAGTTGTGCAATTCTGTTCTAGCTATGGGACGGGTATATATTTGGCTCGATTTCCTCTACAACAACACAACACAACACAACCGAATTTGAGAGCAATTGAGAGTTAGGGTTTTGATCAAGATTTCGATTAGAGCAATTGGAGGAGGAGACAACCACTGAAGGGTAGCTTAGTCTCGAATTCAAGGTCGAATGAGAACAACATCGAATCGCGGGGTCGAAGCCGAGTATCGATGGGGTTCTTGAGTAAATTAATATAGTTCTCCTCTTACTTAATTGTTTTAGTTTATTCATTGTTTAATCCTTTACTACTCTAATTGATATATTTTGAATTCGATTATTGATAATATTATGGTTTTGGATTGTTCAATCTCTTGAGTTATTTTTCATTTAATTAATATTTGATATTTGCTTATACTTAATTAACAATTTGCAATTATATGGTTGATTGTTAATCTTTCATTGTATGATTGTAGATGTTTGCTAATTATATGAATTTGGCTTAGTTCGTACGTATAATGAAGTAGTCCCTAATTTATATTGAGTCTGCGATCATGGCTTGGTTTAAGTTAGAGAGTAATGTCAATCTAATTATTCTAAACATTTACTGTGATTTAGATTAATTAGGACTAATGATGTCTCCTAGTTTATAATGCTGTCATATCTAAATTACGTGAGTTGCGATCATATTTTGTGTAAGTTAGAATGATTAAGAGTCAATTTGGCTTAGTTCGTAATTGACTTATATTAAGGGAAGATAGGGAGTATTTGTTATCTTAGGCTCTACAATTAGTCTAGTAATTATAATTGGTAATCCTCAAGGTCAATCAATTATTAATCGCTAATTATTGAATTAAAGTAAGAGGTATAAATGGAATCGGTCAAGTTGTTGTCGCTTGTAATAGTAGTTTAGTTTAGAAGTAAGATTTCTTATTATTAATCACAATCTCGTAAACCCCCATAATCGTAAATATGTGAATAGTGTATATATAATATATATATATTATATTATATTATATATATATATATATATATATATATATATATATATATTATATATATATATATATATATGTATATGTATATGTATATGTATGTAAATAACTCTAGGTTGAATTTTTGAGTATATATAGGTTAATATCTCCCTGTAGGATCGACCCTTTCTTGCCTTTATACTACTAGTTTAATATTTTTGAAGGATTAAGTAGGTTTTAAATAAATGATTATTTAATACGATAAACGACTCGTAATCAGATATTTGGGTTAATTGGGACTTCCTCTATCACACACCCTCATCTCTTCAAACAAATGAGAAATCCTAGCTAATCCATGAGCTACTTTGTTGTCATTCTATGTACATGTGAAAAAGAAATTTTATTGCAACTTCCTAGCTAAATATAAGATATCTATCTTCTTATATATATTAATATATATATATATATATATATATATATATATATATATATATATATAACTATATATATATATATATATATTATATTATATATATATATATATATTATATATATATATATATATTATATATATAATCAAGTTCATTTGAGAAACCCTCTTATTGTGGGAACCATGAGAACTTTAATCTCATCCATTCAAATCAATCTAAATCAATCTCAACCATTCATTATTTATTTATTTATTTTCTTTTCTCCTCACTCTCACCTCACTCTCTCTGATCACTCACCTCACTCACTAGTCACCATTTCTCTCTCTCCTGCCTTAACCCTCTCTCTCTCCACCAGTCACCCAAACACCACACTGTAGAACGTCGCCAGCCACCACCACACAGTACGTGACACTTTCTCTCTCACCCTCGCTCCTTTATTTGCACCGCCACCCTCGAACCCCTTCCTCTCTCATTCTCTCTCCTTTGTTGCAGCAACCACCGTCGTTTCCGTCGCTGCACCACAACCTTCCCCTCATTGACGCACCATCATTTCTCTCTCCTCCTTTCCCTGTGCTCATTCCGCTTCAAACCCTAACACTAATTAAGTGTGTGTGCGTGGTTTAATTCGCGTTGGATTTACGGTGGTGGCGCGATTGGGCTTAGTGGAGGTGTTGCGGTTGGGTTGGGTTGGGCTAGGTGATTGGGGGGCACAGTCAGGTTAGTTCGTTGGGTTTTGTTCTTTTATGGCTGGGTTCGATTGAAGCGGTGGTAGGCCGTAGGTGGTGGCTCGGTGAGGGAGGGGGTGTCGGTGAGTGGATGTGCTGGGGATGAGGATTAAGGGGGTGTGTGCGGTGGTGGTTTTCTGGGTTCGTTCAGTTTGTTTAATAGTGTGGTGGTTAAGGAGGGGTACAGTGGTGCTTGTGGTGGGACGACTTGTTCGTGGGCCGGTGGTGAGGCAACTTGCTACGTGGTTGTGGTGTGGCACAGCTGTAGACCCGAAATTTCGAGGTCGGAATTGGTAAAGCCTTGGGCTAGGTTTGGCCCTTGGTTGACACGATACGATGGTCGAATGTGTGTGGTTAAGGTACGCGGTGTGTCTTTCGGGCATGAATTATTGCTATGTGTGTAGGAATGCCCTACGGTGTGACCATGTCCGAGTTATGTTGTGACCGTGTTGGGAGCGCGCTAGTGCCGTTGGGGGCGCTACGCGTGCCACAAGGACCAAGGCTATGCTATGTTTGCACTAAGCCGGAACATGAAGATTCTAAGTATGGTCTTGAAGTCCTTTGCATGTTAGCTTAGATCTATGGAATACTTAAGGGTCGTGGGAAACGAGTTATTTGACGTTTCGAGCAACTGTATCGGTTGTATGGCTAAAGTCTGAATTGGGTGTCTTTTTTGGGAGCAGAAGCATTCATATTATTTAACCTCTTTAGGGGAAGGTCCCTCCTTGGCCATGGGCGGCGCCCGTGGGCAAGGCCCCTAGGCCATGGGCCTTGGCTAGGGGCGTACCTAGCACTTGTGTGGGCAATGCTAGGCACGATGAGCATGATTGGTGGGTGCTCGAGGTTACGGTTGGCTCGGGATTGTCGGTATCTGCGAGACCCGTTGGTATGCGAACGCTGGGGTGTGCGTTCCTTGGTGTAGCATGGTGCTACGAAGCTACGGGCTATGGCTCGTGGTATGCATGGTCGTTATTTGGAAGGGCTGTGAGCCTAGGATGGTTTGGGTGCTTGCGAAAGGAAGCGACACCTTGAAGTGGTGCGATGGGCGCACATGTGCCTCACATGGGCGTTGGTTGAGACATGAGCATGGGACGTGCGAGAGCAAGGCTCTGGGCAAGGTCAAGACGTGGCTACATGGGAAACATTGCATGGGGCGCTGAAGTGGCACAATCACGATGGGCGTTGAGGAATTGCATGGATCAGTGACATGGCTTGGCCAAGGGTTGCAGTTGTGTTCACGAAGCTTGTGTTGCTTGGCTGGTTGAGTTGGCGCATCATACATCACCAGACCCCGAAGGGTTGCGTCTAGTCACTCGGTCCTTTTCGTGATAGTGGCTATGCTTAGGTCATTGTGTGAGTGACACATCGTCGCCTGAAGGCGACGCTCACTTCGCCCGGCAGTAGGGGCTTGTCTCTGCCATTTCAAATATATGTTGACCTTGGGGGATGTCCAAGGCACACGTTTTGCTCAATAATCGTCTCCCCGCTCTTGTACATTCTGGGTTGCTATCAATAATAGTTGTTGCCTTGCGTGAATTCTTCTTTTGTTTTAGCCTTGTTTTACATGTGCGTGAGAGTTGGCTGGCTTTAGCAAGCGCTAGCGCCATCACGTCCTTAGTCTCTAATCAGGCCGTGGACACCAGCCATGGTGGTGTTGTTGGAGGTGAGGGAGAAGAAGAGAAAACTATTGTAAAAATCAAAGTAATAGTTTTGTAGAACATGATGACTGATTTTAGAACACTCAAAGTTAATTAGTAGAACATGTTGTCTAATTTTCGATCATAACATGAAAACTAAGTAAAAAGTGCAGCACACTGATCATTAAAAGCTAAAAATTGTATGAACATGAAAGCTAATCCCCGTAGAACATGTAGTGTAAAAGTGTAGAACATAGTTCTCATAGTTCTCACCTAGAGAGTTCTCATGGATCCCTATATATATAATATAATACATATATATTAGTATATAATCGTGTCATATATATATATGTATATTTATTATATGTATACTATTATATATATAATATATATTATATATATAGTATATAATATATATTATAATTATATACTATATAGTAATACTATATATATATATGTTGTATACATAATCTATATACTATTACTAAAAGCAATCCCACCTCCCAAAATTTTCCGTCCTAAATTTCCCTCCCAAACACACTATTAAATTTTTTGCATAAAAAAAATGTAAAAGACATTTAAGAGATTTTAAATGTGTTTTTGATAAATTTTATATATTTATCAATTCATTATAATCTAAAATAATTTTTTGTCAAATAAAACCTTATTTTTAAATAATGACAATTTAAAAGATATCAAATACTCCGTGTTAATTTTGTTTAAGAGCAATTTTATTTTATTTGAAAATCGAGCATGTGCCGGTGTTACTAGTATATATATCATAGCTATACTTATGCTTCCAAATAGCTAGAACAGAATTTCCTTAACTCAAGTGGTAGTACAACGAGTCAGTTTACATATACAACTCTCTAATTCGCAGCTTCCCAAGCGGCAATTTTTAAATTAAAGCGTGTCGCTCGTGCCGTCATAGCTTCCCATATATCCACTGYTACCACAAATTCTTGCCTCCAAACGGTTGAGAGCATGACATCACCAATATAATCTCTAACCACTGCTCCAATCCCCACCAACACACCACCAATGTAGCGGCATMTGAGTTAATTTTGTATGATCCCCTCGTGGGTGGCAGCCAACTAAGGACACGAGTTCCCCCATCACTTAGTATATGCACAAGATTTCTCATATTCCCCAATAATACCTAATGCCTTTGCAATTGTGACACTCAATGGGAGTCGTCGATGCTCAAAGCACCATGCATTTCTTCGTAACCAAATTCCCCAAGCAAGAGTCCAAAACGTACTCCACCACATACCATGAACATTCATCGATACAAAGTGATCAAGCCAAGCTTCCACTGAATGAAAATCAAATGTTGGTACCTCTATACGTAGGGGTGAAAGCTTCTATATTAACAATGCTTCCTTGCACTTAAATGACATATGCACCAAGTCTACTTCCACCTCCCCATAGGGCAAATAATGTACGWYCACACACATACCCTTTCTGGCCAACGCTACACGAACYTGAACTACACTATGTATAATATGCCACCCAAAGCTTTTTATTTTTGGAGGAATGATCGCATTCCACATAACTTCCAYATTTCCTTCTTGCCATTCACTTGTTTAGAAGARGAAGGGTCCTAAATGTCTTTRAGTTCCTCAAAATAAGCGCTTCAAACACTAAAATTTCCATCCTTTGTATAATTCCAACAYCACAAATCATCCACAGTGTGCCTAAGATATCGGTATTCGATATCATTATGTTGCATGTACCTCGCAGGTGAGTATGCAACAATTATACCCAAACTATAATATCGGAATCCTACAATAATTTCTTCTCGAATCTGATGAACAAATGAGGCCAAATGTTTATAAGAAAAACGACAKCACTTACTCTCTYACACAGTCTTTTTCATTTAACTCTCTAACACAACGAGTCATCAWTTAAGGRCATGTTTTACATTATCTAAAACCTCGCGAACTGAATTGAAAAATTTAACTGGAGTAAATTGAATTGAATTGAAATTAAGTCGAAGGAAACATGCCCTAACTCTGCCTTTGACCTGATCAACCTTTCGATCACTTGCACCAATTTTGCAGGTCATTGACAAACTCAGCCAATTATATTACTTTTTTTATTATTATTATTTTGCAAATTTTGTTATAATGAACGTAGTTATGAACTTATATTTCTTCATATATAATGATTTGTAATTTTTTGATTTTTATTGTTGGATGATACGTGATGTAGAATTCCATGTGGATAGGGTTAATTACAAGGTTAGTTATATTTGGTGTTGGTGACTTTTTGATGAATCATGTTGACGGAGTTGGTTAAAATTTGATGTATGATTAATTGATTATAATTGTTTGTTTATTTTTTCTCGTTTGAATTACACACAAAATTTACAGTGAATCATTTTTTTATTGTTATTTTGATAACATGAATAGTGTGATAGTATTTAGAATAGCAAACAATTAACGAAAAAAATTATTTTAAGAAAATACTTATCTTATTTTTCGCTTACATCCAATTAAGGATGCACAAGTTCAAAGAGTAGAGAAATGAGAAAGAAAAATGGTGTGTTCTTTTCAACTGATTCGTATGTTTCGAATTTATTTGAACTTATTGATACTTATCGRAATTTATTTAAACTTATTGAACTTATTGATAARTTAAAAAGAACATAGCCAAAACATGACTCATACAATAATATTGGAGGRTTAGAAACAATATATTGTCCAAGGTGGATTTGACCCAAATAACATGACACTTTCAAAAGAGAAAAATTATACAAGTAATAAAGAACAAAGGTAGTATACTAGATGAGATTTTTTTCCATACATATTGCATATCTTTTGCAAAATTTTCCATTTGCTTACATATTGGAAAGTATTTTCTATTACGCTCCACGCTACTGGGATCCGGTATTTTTTTTAAAAAAATCAAGACAAAATCACGATCCAGAGGATCGACAAAAATCGTGAGGAAATGCTTTTAACCTATCCTGAGCCATTTATTTTTTTAAAAGAAATATAAAATTGGGAATTTGTAAATATTATGGAATCGGAATTTGAAAGCTCTAACCACCTGAGCCATTTTATTTTTTTTTAAAAAATTTGTTAAATCTGGGAATTTTGTAATATTTATGGAATCGGAATGAAAGCTTTAACCATGTCGACGGGGGCGTCTATAGTGGGAAAAATTTTCCAAATTTTGACAAATTTTGCAAATTGCAAAATATATCTAATACTTTACAAAAATCAATCCACAACCTTCCCTCCTAAACACAATTTTAACTTAATTATTGCAATTAAAATTGCTATATCAAATATGATTTTAATGAATGTTACTAAATAATGTTTTTGAGTAAAACTTTACATATTATTAAACTTTATATTAATAAAGAAAATTATAAATTATATTAATAACATAACAAAATTGATATTGACAAAAAAATAGAAGTTGAGGGAAAATTGTATTTTCATATTTTGTTATGTGAAGTCAAAATAATATTTTAGACGTCAGCCTTATTGGAATTTTTTGTTGTGATCCGGTCAAATAGAATATAAAAATTGTGATCCAACACTAATCTTGTATAGGTAATACTTCCCAATCTAATCCTTTGATATAGCTAAATCATCAATCGATTGGAAACCACAAATGTTAACTGTGTTAGTTATGTTTTATTCAAGTCATAATCGTCCCATAGTTTGTTTTATATGAATAATAGTTTATTTGAACTTTCTTTCGAATTCTTAAAAGTCTTTCTCAAAATCACTTAAATTTACTCTACGTTTTTTTTCACTCCAATCTCTCTCAAAATTTCATTTTCGATCATTCATATTCCCTATTCAATAAATCATGTTGATAAAGCCCCAACGAATCCACATTCAAATCCCACCAATTCCCAAAATCATCACCCATATGATGCCTCAACCCATCACCACCTTCAAGTTTCAATTGCTTACAACATTAATAAAAGCAATTGTCACACACATCTATTTTTTCCATCCCATACTTCCCCATCAATTATAATAACTGTACTTTATTATAACTATAAATGCTTATAATTTAATAAATGTGTTTTGAAAAATATAAGGTTTGACTTATAATTTTTTAATACTTTTATTATTTTTTAATCAAGTTTCTCTATTCCTGATTAATTTGAACTTCTTTTAAAATTGAGCATTTATCCGAAATGATTATCTAATTATATCAGTATTAACACAAAGACAATTTCAACAAACAAAATAACACAAGTTGCTCCAATAGAGAGACCACGAATAATATCTACTGTTGTTACAAAACCTATTTATATTAGTATGAGACACATGTCAACATCTTTTTTAAAAAATTTCCTCTAAAATTAAAATGAGATCATTTTTTTCTTTTTTCCTTTTTAATATATAAACAAGTAGGGCTGATACAGGTTCGATCTGCACCTGAAACCGGACCGGACTAAAAATTCCGATCAGGTCAAGTCCTTAAAAATATATGATTTCGGTCTTCCGATCCGATCCGGGTCCAAAACCGAATTTTTTCGATCCACACCAAAAGACCGGAACATTTTTAAAAGATTTTTTGAGGGCTTACTCTTAACTTCTTAAGTTTTTTGCTGACTTACTACACCAATCATTATTTCATATGAGGGTGTTGAGGCCTTAACTGACTCCAAATTCCAATTGCAAAACCAAGTAACCAACGCTCCTCCCCTCTTCTCTGATTCTCCTCTCTCTCTCTTATCGTTGAAACCTGTCGATCCTCATCCCGCGCAAACCGTCGCCCTCGCAGGCTTCCCCTCCTTCTTCCGCCACTCCTCCACAGGCCTTTGTCTTCTCCGTTTCCCCTCTTTCCCTCCTACTTCGTAGCAGTAGCTAGCAGCAGCAGCGCCAGACGTCGCAGGCCGCACTTCGCCCTTCGCCGCACCACCCGCGTCGTACAGACTCCACTTTAGCTTTGAGGTGTTTTTCATTTTTATTCTTGTTTAATTAATTAATTTAGTTTGAGTAAATGAAATTTGACACCTTTATTTTGTGAATTTGAAATTATTGTTGTAAAATTGTTAATTTCAGTTTGAGAAATTGTTAAATTATAGTTTGAATGAAAATTTGATTTACCTGTTATTGTTGATTGATTTGTGTGAACTTGTGATTTATTGTTATTGTTGTTGTGATTGTGAACTTGTCATTTATTTGTGAGTGGGGATTCTGAAATATTTATTGTTTGTAGTTATTAGTTGTAGAAAATGGTATTGAATTGTATCATTTTTGGTATTTCATTAGTTGTGAAAATGAGTATGATTGTATGAATATATAAATTTAAAGGTTTTAGGTTGCATTTTTTAATTGAAAATAGAAAAAAAATTAAAAATAGGTCCATCAGGTCCGGTCCACGTCTGGACCGGAATACTGTTTGACATGGGTATACAGTCCAACTAACATAGCCCACTAGTAATTTTAATTCGACACCATCTCACCCATAAATCCATAATCCCGCAAAACGAAACCTCCCCTAACCTCAAGCCAGCTTGAAGCTCGTCTCGTCGGCGCCGCATCAACTCGTCGGAGTCGCAGACTCGTARGCTCGCCACTCGCCAACTTGCCCTTCGGTATGATGATTTTGATTCTTACATTTTTTTGTGGAATGGTTAGATTTTGTTCGAATTTGCGGAATGCCAGTAATTCGTATTTGGTAATTTGTTCGATTTTGGATGTTGTTACTTCTTTGRATTTTTATGTGGTTATTGTTAGCGATTCTTTATGATTGTCAATTGTGTTTTTTTGTACGAGTGATTGTTATTTGTTAGCAAATGTTTACGATTGTTAATTTGAATTGCTAATTGTTACAATGGGATGTTTGTGCAATGAGTTTGTGATAAGAAAAATCAACGAGGGACAAATGTTAGCTCCACATTTGATTTAATTTCGTGATTCGTGATTTGAACAGTTTTGAAATCGAGCGRAAGGATGTCATACATGAAGGGTGACCTTTTGACTAAGACGAGAAAGCTGGTGAAAGGCCTTGCTGAAAGGGAACCTCTTTGGCTCAAATCGATGGAAAAGTTTGTTTCTTTCTTTCGTTTTTGTTAATATTCATTCGTGCATCAATTATGCTTTTTCTTCAATGCTGTTGTTTGCTGTTTACTCAATACTCAATAGATATCTATTATCCATTTTAGGGTTTTTGTGTTCAGGTGTTGTTGGGATTGAGGTGATTATGCATCTTTTTTGGTTTGAGTATCTCTGAGTGCTATGCCATGTGAGAAGTCTGAGCTCTCTTTTGAAAATTATATCGAAACTAGGTTGCATTTGTATGTTGTTTTGTGCAATTGATAATCATCAATTTAAGCTCTAACTTTCTTGTGATGACTTCAATTTCTTGTTGGTATTGGAATTCGCACTTTCATCATTGCAAATGCAAGTAGTCAAGCTGTGAGCTGTTGTAGAATACTGCTTCTGGTGTTGTTGGGCAATTAGTGTATCTATGTCCATCAGTTGTTCATTTGATAGAATAACAAAATGACAAACTATATTTATTGATTTGATTGACTAAACAAAATGACAAACGTTATTTAAGAAAAACATATTTATCTCATTATTTGGAGTACAAAGGCCAGTCCAAACAAAACCCAATATATCTCATTCTAGAGGCTTAATTTSACCTTATTCAAATGGAAAGACACCTATCTTCTACAATGGTGTTATGAAATTATTACCCACTTTGTGCTGTCTGAGAATGCAAAGAGAGGTAAATGATTTAGGAGAGATGATAAGGTTGTCGTGGTGAAGGGGTAAAGGACTAATGTCTGGAAGTTGGCAAGGGCCAATGATGAAAGCCTAAATGAATAGAGACATTTCAAATTTTTATAATTTATCTTCCAATCCCTTTTAACATTTGTTTAATGATTCGAAGTTTGGGTGGTACTATGCTTAACTTTAAAACATATTAAGTACCAAATGGAAAAGTCAAAAGTACAATGATTTCGACACACCTTATAGAATCCCACCGCTCTTTTTATTAATAACTTCTATATAACTTAGTAATATCACCTATAACCCCACTTATAGGGCTAAGACTTTGATTGATTAATTGTTGACTTCTTTTAAATTGATATTACTATTTTCAAATATTTTTTCACATATAATGTAGTAGCCACTCTCCTATATAATTTGGTGACATTCCTCCCCTCAAACTGAATTTGAGAGCTGTTGCTTGAGTTCCATACATTTCAAGATGATGTTGATAGCTTACTGGACATTCACAATCATCATTTATCAAAGTTTACCGCAACCTTACAATCACAGTAGACTGCCATTCATGTTGCACAGCAAATAAGAGTCAAGCTCTACCGGCCAGTAACTCAGCTGCAGTAGCTGAATTTGCCCGTTCTCTAGAGATA
>SNQN01007858.1:0-31565 GCA_008642245.1 Bassia scoparia | reverse complement strand
GGTCATACAAATTAATATGTCATAATATTTTTCAAAATATTTTTTAGGGAAATATAGTTAGTTGAATTTCTAAAAAATAGTCATAATTTAGATTTCAAATATTTATCGTACAAAATATATTAATCCTGAAATCTAGCATAGCAAATAATGGGCAGGAAAGCAAGGTGAACGACGTGACCAAAACGACACGTTCAGGCATAGAGTGAAAGCCGACTGCGCTTTAGTTAATAGTTATTGATGGTAAAATTAAATTTATAATCTATAATCTCTTACTAAAGCAAACCCCACCTCTACATTCGTCCCAAATTCGCCTCCTATGCACACACATTATCAAATTTGTGCAAAAATAAGAAAAAAAACATATAATTGAAGTTAATAAATGGGTTTTTATGTAAATTTAAGTATATTTATCCATTCATATAAAATATAAGAAAGAATTTGAAATATAAAATCTTATTTTCAAATAATTACAATTTAAAATATCAAATTTTCATGTTAGTTTAGAAAGTTATTGTATTTATTTAAAAAAACGAGCATGTTATATGCTCGACGATTAATCTAGTATGAGTAAATCGCAATGTTAAATAAAACTCTCATATTCAAAGACATTTGGGAGTAAATAAAGGTATTATGGAAACTTATACTTATTATGTTGAAATATACATCTTTTGAACATTGAGAGTATTAGAATCATTTTAAAATCTTTTAAAGGTATACATCTTGTTTTTTGGTGTAAATTCATCAGTTATTGTGATTATAGGGTTAAGTTACATGTTTTATTATGGTGAGAATATAGGATTAAGTCTTAGCAAAATTGCAGCAAATTGTGGAATAGCAAAGTGGGACATACTAGTGGAAAAAAAAGGTCAAAAGCTCAAGCTTTTCCGCACGTTAAAGCTGCAATTTTGCCCTGGTGCTTGAGCTGGTACTTTAAATGACTATTACAAAAGCTCCAGGCATACTGAAGCTTTTAATGGATAAAAAGACCCAGTTTTTGAAAAACTGGAGCTTTAAGTGCATTTAAAAAGCTCCAGTTTTTTGAAAAAACTGGTTGCTTTAACCCAATTTAAGCTCCATTTTTTTAAAGCCTGGAGCTTTTGTTGCAATTTTAAAATAAAAAAAAATCGTAAAGCTCGTATAATTGTCCAAATAATTCCTCTATTTATTAAAAAATCAAAATACATATTACAGTCGGTTTGTACAAAACAAACCAATTGATTAGTGTATGATACAGTAAAAAAATTCTCAACTAAAATACATATTTTTTCTTAACTAAATACATAAAAAAAATCAACAAAAAAAACTTCCAGTACAGGCCAACTGAAAGTCGCTGAAATGAGGTGATCAAATGCTGCTAATAACAGGAAGATAAGTATGCATGCAATATTCCTACTCAGCCTCTGACTTACCATGTGAAACACTCCGTAATGAACGTCTGCTTTCGGTTAAACCTCAAAATAAACCAGCAATCCACAAAAATGGACAAACTATTTCAGAAATCCAAAAATTACGAGAGATAAGTCCTGTCAAACAAGACCATCGCCAAACTTTCCAACAAGAAAGAAAATTTCACTTTTATGGCTAACACCTTGTTGTTAGAGTGCTTTTGCAACACCATTACCACCAACAAGAAGTAGCATGCACCAAGACTTGCCCTGCATTAATTGAATCGATGGTAGTTAAATCGTATAACCTCAATGCAGCAAGAGACGGCTTTAGATGTCCCATAGCATAGTCGAGCCTTGTGTCGTCGTATAATGCGAATCCTCTTACTTGTTGGTGTTCCTTGATCCATTAGGTTTTTTTATGGAATCCGTTACGTCAGGCATTGTAGATGTACACCTGATCATATAAGTTGAATTGATTCAATTTGAATCGCATCGTCATTAAAAACATAGCTAAATAACTATTGATTCTTAGCAGTTAGTGAATCTTTAACACTTTCACTACCACAAAAAATTGATAACATATCAGTTTTAAGAGAGGACAACGTTATACTAGATAACCGTTTATTTAAAACTAAGTGGAAACCGGTATTTCCATTTAAAACCGATCTCTTAGGCACCATATAAGACCGGTTAATAAAAATCCTGTCTTTTTTTCTTTAAGTCGCAAGAGGTATTAAGCGAGAGTGGAAATTTTCTTTGCATGTGATTAGTAAGTGGTTGGGCCCCTCTATTTTGAGAAAGAACCGTTGCACTGAAAACCGGCTTCTTTGGTCTTTTGCAATTTAGTTTTATTTTTTTTTTTGGTTGTATTTCGTGACTGATTGTTTATTTTGCTTCTCTCATCTTTCCGACTCGTTCCTTCTTGTACGGTTTTTAAACCCTTTTCTCTTTTGAATGTCTCCATTTTTTCTCTTCAATTAAAATCGTATTCTTCAAAAAATCGTTTTCGTCGCTCTTTTTTCGGCGCTTGCTGATTGCGTGGAGTTGGCCGCTGTTGCTGCTTTTCTGCTGTTGCGTGGAGTTGCCGTCCTGCTAATTGCGTGTCGCTGCTTGAATTGCGTGATCAGCCGATCTGTGTAGGTTCAACTTCACCTCGCTCAGCTTTTCAAGCTCGCCCCAATTGGTTAAGAAGAATCCTTCGCCTGAAATCCCTTTGAAATTCCTCAACATTCATGCCGAAATGCAGTTTATTTTCTGTTTGTATTAGCCTAATTTTCAATCGAAAAGCCCTAATTCCTAGATATTTCTAGCTATCGGTAAAAGGTGCGACGATTTTCATATCAAGTTTCTTGCAATTTCAGTCGAATTTCTGTACCAATTCAACTGAATTGTTAGTCGAATGTTGTCATTGACATCGACTGAATTTCGGGTTTGAAATTCATATGAATTTCGGGTTGAAATTCATGATCAGTATTGGTTCCATTTTTGCTTGAAATCATTCAGTATTGCTGCGGAAAAAATAGACATTCTCATTCCATTGATTTTTTTTTTATAAAAGTTTTTTTTTCTATTGAATTTTTAACTTATAATGGTATAATACTGAAACCCTAGATAATAATATTCTATTCAATTTTACTTATTATATAATTACTGAATCCGATATATATATAATTATTGAAAATAATGCAGGCAAGGCTTAATGTTTTCTTATTAAATCAGGTTTTTGCTGATTGAAAGGAATTACCAAACTTTTTACGTGAGTTCATGTTGGCTTTGTTATCAAACACGTGCGTGCACGGTGAGCTCATTTCCAGTTGTATTTTATTTTGTTTTGAGATGGGAAGAAATGAGGATTGTGTTTTTATTTATATGCAACATGATTATGATTACAAAACTGATTTATCGTTGCTTGAAATATGTATTTGATGGTTGTGATCTTGAGCAAACAATTTAGAATACCATAAGTTAAAAAGGAAAAAGTACATTATAACAATAAAGAAAGTGATTTGGTGGGCTACATATGTTTTTTAAGTGATATATCTAAGAGATCGGTGAATTATATAAAAGGTTTCTTAACCCATAACTTTGACAAGAACACATAATAAGCTACCTTTTTTTCTTTCTTTTAATGAATCAATTATATATTCGAACCATCAGTCCCACTCCACATGTTCTAGTCCTAAAAGAAGGGAAATCGTTTAACGTGGACATTTCGATTTGTTTGTCAGTTTTATTGAGAATGGACGAAGTGGATATCAAAAGTCAAAACCGGGTGATCGAGGATTATGATATCGGGATTAAGGACTTATAATTTTGCAAAGTAATAACAACAAAGGTGTGAGGAGGTTGCCATGTCCTTTTTTTAAGTTCATTAATTTTTTATAAGGAGGGTTGATAAAGGATACGTGCGAATCACTTGCAACCAAAGGCCATTTACAAAACATATATTTGTTGGTGCGTCACGGGCGAAACTAAGGAAAGTATCAACCCTCGTAACATGTGATTCCACAAATGAGGAAAATGTGATTGATGAGAGTTATATGGATTTGACAAGTTTAGATGATATATTCATACAGTTTTGAGGAAAATTTCCATGATAACCCTTCTACCAATTTAGAGAAATTGCTTAACCGATTCGAGAAGCCGATTCGTAAAAGATGTTAAAGAATACACAAGAATTATCGACGGTGGCTTAAGTATACAACTTGAAGGCGTCTCGACGTTGAGTGACACGAGTTTCTCTGATTTGCTTGAGATTGATAAAAGGACATGCTTCCAAAGGATAATGTACTTCCAAAGACACATATGAGCAAAAAAAGACAATGTCCATAATGCGGATTACCTTAATGAGAAAAGATTCATGCTTGCCCCAGACGAATTGCCATCCTGTATTCGAAAGGAATATGATACATTAAAATAGTCTTGCCCCGTTCTGCGGCTCTTCTCGGTTTATAAGAGAAGGTGGAGATACCGGCGAGTGTATGTATTTTACCAATCATTACCAAGATTAAAGAGAAGCTATTTTCAAGGCAAAGGTGCTGAGAAGTTACATGGCATTCAAGGTTCGAAAAAAAAGATGGAACTATCGCACCAGGGCACCCCACAATGGAGGTTCTGATGATAAATTCCCACAGAGTCAAAGAAGAGCGGAATTTACGCCGTTGCTCTATCAACATGTATAATCCATGGATGCTTCTCTAGTAGCAACTCATAGACTTGGCCGTGTAATGATTGGTCACTTACAATCTACCCTTCATTTGTGCATGAAAAGGAAGTATGATGATGCTTGTCCTTGTTGATATCGTGGACCGAGCAACCGGAAATGACAGTTGATGTTAGCCTCGCTCCTTTAATTGATTGATCTGATTTCCTATGGAAGAAAGCCTTCCAGACATATAAATGCACATCGGAAAGAGATGTTAATTTAATGAAGCATTGCATTTTGGCACCATCCAAGATTATCTGCATATGGTAATCTGTCAGATATACTGTGAAAGGGAAAACAGCTTGCTCCCATATGCGAGGATGGTGATGGAAAGGCTTCTTTTGCCGGCATCTGAAAAAGATGATATACTGGCAAACATCGTTTGGCTGCCAATGGATCATCCATATCGAAAGATGAAGAAGCCTTTGATGGACCCAAGAATTTTGGAGAACGCCCGAAAATTGCCAAACCGGAGAGGTGTTTGAAAAGGTTAAAGACAATCCAAACAACCTGGAAAAAGCGTAAATCTACTCTTCCTGGCTCAAGGAATACAAGGAAATGATTTCAATATTTTGGCGCTTTGCCTTACTGGAAAATTGATATTTGTTAGAAATTGTTTGGATGTTATGCCCGCACATTGAGAAAAAAATGTATTTCGATAGCTTAATGGTACAATGTTGAACATGTCGAGAAACAAAAGATGAGGTTAAAGCTCGGAGATGACTTAAAGAGTATGGGGATAAAAAATGAACTCCATTGCAGTGGAGAAGAATGGAAGAAAATATCTTCCTCCAGCAGCTTTATACTCTTTCCAGAAAAGAGAAGGAAAGAGTTTTTGTGAAAGTTAGGCGGTGTGAAAGTTCCCGAACTGTTTTCATCAAACATCAAGCACCTGTATATCTGATGGACAATCTAAAACTTGTGGGTCTAATAGTCATCATGATTGTCACATTTTGATGCAGTAACTGTTGAAAGTGGGCTATCGCTCAATTTTACCCAGGAACTGTTCATCTGCCATTATTCGATTGTGCTCTGTCTTCAATCTTATAAGTAAAGTCATGATCCTAAGAGTTGAAATTTCTTGGAAGATGAGATTGGTCATTCTATGTCAATTAGAGATGTACTTTCCCCATCATTTTTGATATTATTGATTTCACTTGACAATCATACTATAAGGGAGATTAGATTTTGTGGCCCCGTTGTATGAGGAAATCAATATCCCTTTGAAAGACAAATGAAGACATACAAAGAATATGTGAAGAATCCTTTTCGAGCCGAAGATGCATTGCGAGAGAGGTAGACGAGGTAAAGGTAACTGAGTCGAGAAAGGTCAATGTGAATAAGTCTACCTACCGAGGAAGTCGCTGGATACTTTACTTTGAAGAAGAAATAGTAAGCTCCTCTTGTATTCTAGCCCTTTGACTCTTTCAAGACCTGTGTACTATGAGTAATTCCTAATATCTCATGTCTTTATGTTGTAGGCCAAAAGAACTTGCGAACAAGGGATCCATGTTGACCATATTCCTCGACATTGACTGATCAAGCACATTCACGTGAAGAAAATGTGTACTCAAGTTTGATAATCCAACTAGACGAACACAGTGCAAAGGCAATTGTAAGACAATTATGATAACATCTTTTTCTTTAAATAAATTATTCATTTATATATGGCCCTCACTTTAATGGTTTTTATTGCTAGTATCATGCAAGTTGCAATTGAATAAGGGTAAATTTCAAATTACCAATCCACGTGAAAAATATTACTAAAAAGCACTTAAAAGCCAGAGCATGGTGGGCGTGTTAGGCTATGATCGGTATAACAAATCGGGAATTACTTTGGGATTAAACATACACACGCCGACCTTGCAAACTTCCCGTGCTGAAATAAAGCTTTAAAGTCGAGCTTGATTTATGAAAAAGTAGATCAGAGAGTTGATGATGTCTTTCATGATGGGGACTTAAACCGAAAGATCAACATGAAACAATTCAGTTAGCTTGTGGGTGGTTTTTGTAAGCAACACTTTCAATGTCGATATGACGTGGCCAGTCCTCTAACCAAACCAAACAGTGGCTCTTTTTAATGTTTTGCTCCACAAAGAAACATCGGGGGACACTTTACCCAACTGATTATTGAGGCGGTTTAAGTGGTCATGAGAATGCAATGATGAATGAGGCACATAAATCGTGTTTTCAAAAGAGAACCAACCTGAAGTGGAACCTACAAATTCCATGGCCTTGATCAGATAATGTGACCAACATGCCAATATCAATACGACATCCTTCTCCGCACACATCATCCTTCTAACTCTCAACCCTTTGGCGATGAACCTTCTCAACCTCAACCTCAACAAGCTGATCCACCTTAAACCAAACACTTCAGAAATAATTATGATGTCCATCCTATTAAGTGAGTTTGGATGTTCCGAGGTAATTAGATTTCCTGCCATTTGTTCAATTATCTTATAATGCCAAATATTATCTATCAATTTTAATGTCATCAGGATCACACAGTGTCGTTTAGCAATTGAGGTAGACAAGGTTGCAATTTGTTGCGTTGGAGAGGTCTACGTACCCAGGTGCAAACCCAAGTCGTGCTCAATCATTTCATAGCGTGCAACAAGGATGTTCATCGAGTTTGCCATCAAAGAAGATTTGTTCCGTCTGCATTATTGCCATGGCCAACGAAAGAGTTCACGGGTAGTACTGGTCAAGCAAAAGACCCTTTTGTCCAATGGCCTACTCACTTAATCTTTTACCAAAGAAAAAGTATATGTATTGTATATCATTTAGATTTACATAATCCTTATGTGAAATATAAGACTTATTCTTTAACCTTATCTTGGTTGTGTTGTTAAAAGTTGAAAATGACTCCAAAGTGGTCGAACCAATCCATAAATCACCATCAATACTCAGGATCATCATCTCGAAGTATCGAATGTTAACGGTGCTAAATCGTGCAATTGAACTCCGGACTATTGAAGCTTTCCCAAAAAAGAAGCTGTATCATCGAAAGAAGAGCGGAAAAATAATGAAGTGGTAAAGATCCGGACACCGTATTTCAGTGTAAGCGTGAGGCCATGCAATATGGAGACATGTTGAATTGGTGCTACCACAAAAAAAGCCGGAGTCGATCACATATCAATATTCATTGAGACCATTACCTTGCCATGTTTATTGTTTGGTTAATTATAGGTTTTATTATTTGAATATGAACCAAAGTTTCATGACATAAAGGGAGATGAGCGTAAATTGCGACAAGCATGGCATTTCGGGGAGGTGTATGGTTATATTGATCCTAATTACATCTCTCCAATGAACGCCAATTGAAGAAGAAGTCGTAATAAATTATTTTTTCAAGCATTGCGTGCAATGAAAGGAACAAAACAAAAACCAACGTCTTGCTCCTTATTAAGAAGTGATGTATATCCCATTATCCGCCTATTGATTATGTTTGCATCCTGCATTGTTCATTAAAATTTTCAATTATTTTGGTTGTAGTACGACCATGGATGCGATTGCAGCTATTTAGTCCATGGAATGAATGGTTTTGGGCTGATCCCGCTGGAGTAGAAATGAAATGCGACCATTATGCTCAAGAATAATCAATGAGTATGTCATTCTTATGTAGTAAAATAGATCAACTAATTTGTGATAAAGATTTCGTTTTGTGTTAATATTATTGTTTGTTCATGCGTCTTAGGGGAATCAAAAAAATTAGGCATTACTTATCGAACTGACATCAAGAAAATGAAAAAGGAAGAATTCGGGATTTAGATGGTTTAAAAAGACAAGTAAGTATTTATTCATCTACTTACGAAATTTTTTAATATGTCATGAAAACAATATTTTAGTATTTTTAATATATAAGTAGTTTAAAAAGTACTAACATTATGTGTTTTGGATGTGATTGAAAGTGCCCCCGTCAAGCTATAGATACCCGGGATTTGGGATACACGTGTTCGCTATATGCAAGAAACAATATCTAGTAGGCTACCTTTAGTTCCAAAGAGAAGTAAAATTATTTCCCTATTCTTTTGTTAAGGATTTGCTACTTGCTAGTTTGCTATTGCTGTTGCGCTATTCATGGTATTGAATGCGCTTGTTGAAACTTGTGATGCTAATCTAACATAGTTCGAACTTTTGAAACTTTTTTTTAATTTCTATTATTTTATTTTTCCCTGTTTTTTGCTGATGACCAAGAGAAGTATATGAATAAAACAATTGTATGATATAGCAAGCTACTACAGAGAAACACGATTACACCCAAAATAGCACTAAATCCAAAAAAAAACCGAAATTCAAAAAATCTCAAAAATCAGATTCCGACCGCCCTGCTACTGCAGTGTTGGTCCTGGCTTATGTGCTGTTGCTGCCTTTACTGCTGCTTATGTCGAGTTTTTGAGAGTGAAGAGCATGGGAATAGAAACTTGTTAAATAAAAATGAATTAATTACATAAGTGAAGGGGGGAAGTTTATATTAAGCCAGTTTTAAGCTCAGCTCGCTTGGGTTCAGTATAAAATGAAAAATAAAGAGATTAGGAAAATAGAGAATTAGCGATAGCCACTTTCAGTTTGGCCAACTTCAGCATTACCCAAGCAATTTCATAATCTTTCCTAACTCACTGCGAAGTCTCCTGTTCCTGATCCTATCCTGATCTTGAGCTTCTGTCTACTCCTTGGCGCCGCTTATATTGTGCAGTAGTGGCCTGTATAGTGGTCGGTTGCGCCTCCCGTGCAGAGACAGTACTATTGGACCGTGCACTGATAGACACGGCTCCATTTCTGCTTGTTCCATTTCTAAGCAAAGAAAGATTGAGATAGTCGTCCTTGTGGATAATGCAAAGTAACTGATTAGAGCCTTATAACAGAGGGTTGCGAAAACAGAAAGATTGCTTCACCTGAAGTTGTTTCGTACTAACTAGTGTATTGGTTTGAGTGACTGAATGTCTGATCTAAAGCAGAGACTATATATCACTTCCAAAGACTCTTTTATTTAATTTGACACAGCACAATATGCCATATCTAATCTAAAGGCGGGCCTATGTTACTAGCCTATTTGTCATATTAATATATTATTCTCATGGGAAATGTGAATGTCGCCATTACTATGCCTTTAAAACTAATAGAATTAATGACTGTATATATTGACTGATTACGTAAACGAAAGTGATCTGAGCATTTTAAGGGTTTTCAACCCTCTTGTGATTACACAATAGATAATATAAAATGTTCGATTATATGTGTGTAGAAATGAAGAATCACTCTTAAAATGAAAAAATTAAATGATGTACGTACATGTTTTTACATTATTTCGTACTTTTTAGGTAAAATAGATCCTCTTAATCTCGTATATATATAGTGCGGAATTACTATTGAAACTTGTATTTTAAAAATTTGTGTATGCATATGTTTATAGTGTATTTCAATGATTGTCTCAACCTACTCTCAAAAAGAGATTGACACGTGGTAGAGAATCGGTGGGTACCTATGTTTTTGAAGAATAGAAAGTAGACGAAGGAAGAAGTTGATGCCTTGGAGCTCGAGTAGAAATTTGAATATAATTTAGTATCAGGTATGTAATTAAGTATTCTTCACTATGATATAAAACTCTTTTTTTGTTTGCAAGGGACCGTGCTGTTGAGCTAGATCACATGAGTTCAATGGCTTAGTTATTTTGTGGTACTCTGTGCGAGGCCTTTGCCGGCTTTGCAAACTGTCCATATTCTTGCAGCCCTTTTTGGTTGGTGTATAGCTTTGCACTGTCCATTACTGCAGGCCCGTTTTGGTTGGCGTGATATGATCCTACTCGTACGCATTTAAGTGTTTATATGAGGCTTATGCTTTTTTTGCTCATCCTTGTGATGCTAATGTCAATAGCTTGAATGCCATTTTTGTACTTAATGAGCTTACACTAGCGTACCTACATTTTGTATGTTATAGTAGGTTGCTACACTCACTACATACAACAATCTTGTATTTGATTATATGGCTATAAGCCGTGTAGTATACACTATCCTCCTATTTGTAAACAAAAGACTGTCAAACTTTTTTTGTTTTAATTCACATGTGCGTTGAGTTGGCAAAAGTATTTGCTTATGAAATACGGCCTCGTAAATGAGGTTGAGCTTATTGATGATATATGAAGCATGGATTATTAATGAGCTGATCTTGAGGCGCTACTGATTAAGTAGCACAATGCAAGCTGGAATCTGAGTTATGAATGCATTTAATTGAAACAAGGCCAGGGCATCGAATTTATATATATGATGATTTTAAAAAAAAAAATACCTTAAAGAGCACCGGTAAGAACAATAACAGATCTCTTATATCCTACGTGGCACATTTCTATAGCTGAATATATAATAATGATATGTTTAAAAAAAAAAATAGTCAAAGAACGGTTATACAAAACCGTGTCTCTTAGGGGATCAAGAGACCGCGTTCTGACACAAAAACCGTCTCTTTGACCCCCCTAAGAACGGTTTTCAAAAATCGGTCTCTTATGTTGTTTTTAAAGAGACCGGTTTTTCCATAACGTCTCTTTGCGTGACTAAGAGACCGCTTTCTAACCGGTCTCTAACCCTAAGAGCCCTGATGAGCTAGAACCCGGTTGAATGCGGTCTCTTAGGCCATTTTTGACCGGTTTCTTTGGCTTTTTTGTAGTAGTGTTTTAAAACCAAGATTAATTCATTTGATTAAAAACAATTAACATACTCGACCATTCTCAGTTATGACAACTCAGGAATTACCATACTGTCTTCAACATAAGAGTAGCAATTTGCGCTAAGTTTACAAAATATTCTAAATATGTTATGACTTTGCAAATTATAATTATCCCTGCATAAATTATACTCTATAAAAATTATATGTCATGGTGAGCAATATCCAGACAAAAAAAACTCGGTAAGCTTATCTAAATTTCTCTCTCTTCTTTCTCTCTCTTCGAGTCCTCTCAGTGAAAATGGCTCAAACTCGAAGTAAGCGTGGGAATGGAGGGAAGCATGGACCCACTAAGGCTAAATCTCAATCTCAGTCTCAATCTCACTTTAAGCATGGTACACTACAAAAAAATCGTTTTAGGGACGGACCGAATCCTTCGCTAAATGGCGAAATCCGTCGCTATTATGATTTAGCGACGGATTTAGGAACGGATTTTGTCCGTCCCTAAAACCTTCGTCGCTAAGTGAAATCAGCGACGGACTTGGAATTTCTGTCCCTAAATTAGGGACGGAAATTTAAGGACGGAATGTTAATCCGTCCCTAAATTAGGGACGGAAATTGAAATCCGTCCCTACCATCCCTAATTGAAAATAAAAAAAATAAAAAGTTGGGATGGATACTATTAATCACCTCTTAACCAACTCTTAACCACTAACACAAATCAAGTATTAATAGCAACTCATGCAGCACCTGACAGGAATCGAACTCGTGACCTCAATGTCACCAACCAAAGCCCCAACCAACTACTCCAATGATCAACTTGTGTATTTTAACAGACAAAATTTGTAAATATTTGCTTCCAGAATTATGAACGGATTCCAAAATCCGTCTCTAAATATAGGGACGGATTCCAAAATCCGTCTCTAGATATAAGGACGGATTCCAAAATTCGTCTCTAAATTTAGGGACGGATTCTAAATCCGTTGCTAAATTTACGATTTTTCTTAGACGTTATTTAATGGCAAAAGGAGTGGGGAGTTTAGGGACGGATTTAATCCGTCCCTAATTTAGAGACAGATTTTTGAAATCCGTCCCTAAATTAGGGACAGATTTCAAAAAATTCGTCCTTAATTTATACTCCATATTTTTTGTTTTCCAAATTAGGGACGGATTTAGGATTGCCGTCCCTAAATTTTCTATATTTTTTTGCAATTGAGCTCAACCCTACAAACACCATACAATTAGGGACGGATTTCAAATTTCGTCCCTAATTTAGGGACGGATAATTAGGGACGGATTTTTTATCCGTCCCTAATTAGCGACGGATTACAAATTCCGTCCCTAAATTAGGGACGGATTCAGATCCGTCCCTAATTTTTTGTCGCTATACAAGCTTTTTTTTTGTAGTGGTATTCCGGCGAAGAAGTCTAGGTCCGGTAGGAAATCGGCTTGAGCCTTTTCGGTGGGAAAGGGTGGTGCCTCGGTCTTAGAAATGGTTGCAAATTGGCATTCTGAGTTGGAAATCTCCTCTTCATCTAAGGATGATGCTCAGAGCTTGTCGAGTGCTCATTGTTCTTCCCCGCATGGTGTTACTTCTGGCCAATGCTCTGTTTTTTATATTCCTAACCCATCTGGTGCAGGAGGTACAAAATTCCGATCTCTTTCTCCATGATCTAATAATATTGATTTGAATGATGTTCGTGTCCTTAAGCCTCATCTAGATTCTCCAATTTTGGTTGCGATGTCTGTCCCAATCCAAAACCCTAATGTTACTGCTCCATTACCTGTGACTACGATTTTGGATAAATGTTGTTCCTCCGGCCATTCCTGTGGTGGCTAATCCACATAAACATGTCATTGCACTAGTTGATGTCCAAGAGGAACGGTTTCTTGGCAATCAGCTGTGGTTTGTGTTGTGGTTGGTGCTCGACCCCCTGTTCAGGTAATAGAAGGGTTTATTCGTCGAGTGTGGGGGAAATTAGGCGTGGATATTGTGGCTCCTTTGAAAGATGTCGTGGTTCTGCAATTTCTCGATAAGGGTGGCTCTGATGCTGCTTTGAAGAGTCGATTGACTTTTGATCGAAAGCTTGTGGTGGTTAAGCCTTGAAACCCTGATATGGACATGGCTGATTTTGACTCTTCCAAGGTTCCTATATGGATCCGTTTGCCTCACTTACACTTGAAATACTGGGTAAGGGATGTTGGAGAAACTTTGTTGAGGGTTTTGGGCCGTTTGTGCAACTTGATGCTTTTACAGAGAAGAAGTCTAGGCTGCAGTATGCTCGTCTATTGGGTTGAGTTAGCTTGAATCAGGATTTTCCAAAGGAGTTGTCCTTTATTAATGAAAAGAGGTGTGGAACTTAAGTAGCAAATTGAGTATGAGTGGAAACCACTCAATGCACTTATTGCCATAAGTTAGGCCTGTTGAAGAAGTTTGCAGGAAAAAGAAGAATTGCTAAACAGTGTGGAAGCCTAAGGAGAAAGAGCAGCTCCCACCTAAGGTCACTATTCAGGAGAGAGCTGTTGATGCTGATGGATTCATCACTGTTACCCAGGGACCTAAGCTCGTCCTCTCGCTGGATCTCCTAAGGGTCAACCTCTTGTCACCAATTCTTTTAATATTTTGGGAATTCATGCTTCTTTGGCTTTGGACCAAAGTGCTACTTTGATTGACAGTTTGGATACCTTTCAGCAGCTGTATCAGGGGTTGGATCCCCCTATCCTACATGGATAATGTTGTTACTTGGAATACCTAGGGGGCTGAACAAAAGCATAAACAAAACCTTGTGAGGAATCTTGTTGTTCTTCACAATGTTAAACTTTTATCCCTCCTAGAAACAAAGGTGAAGGCCAAAGACCTGAGGGCCTTGTATCTAAATTTGTGTCCAGGTTGGTGTATCACTACTAATATACCATGGCATGGGAAAGGTAGAATTATCCTTGCTTGGGATCCTGGTGCTTTTGAGGTGCAAATTGAGTTCTGCTCTGATCAACTAGTGCATTGTAAGGTGAAGCCAGTTAGAAGTCCTATCTAATTTCATTGGAGTTTTGTTTATGCTTTCAATGATAAGTCTACTAGACAGAAGCTTTGGCATGATTTGTGTTCTTTGGCAGGGTGTATTAATGGAGGATGGGTTTGGTCTGGAGATTTCAATGTGATTTTACATCCTGATGAGAAAACTGGTACTGTACATGACAAATCTAGTGTTTCTGAGTTTCCTAAGTGTGTTCATTTCTGTGGCATGGAAGATATCAAATTCACTGGTAGGTGGTTTACCTGGACAAATAAACAAGATGTTGGTGATGTGTAAATTAGATAGGGTGATGTCCACGGTCCATTGTTTCCCTAACACCGAGGTCATGTTTCTTCCTGAGGACTCCTTTGACCACAGTCTTGCCCTACTTAGTAGCGTTTCTGAAGTCCAAGGCCTAAAGCCATTCAGGTTCTCCAATTTTTGGTGTGACCAACCTAGGTTTAATGAGCTTATTGTTGTGCATTTGGAGATGGATGTTTAGGGTTTTCATTTATTTAGGGTTACCCAAAAGCTCAAGGCTTTGAAACCTTATATCAAGGAGTTCAATAGGAATATTGTGGGTGATGTTGTTGCCCAAGAAAAACAAGCAGCTACTACTCTGACAAAGGCTCAAAATTTCCTGCATGTTAATCAACTACTTCCTACAGCTATTCAGGATGAGTTTATTGCTCACCAAAAATATAAGGAAGCTAATGACCTCCTCTTGCATTTTCTTAAACAAAAGGCCAAGGATGATTGGATTTGCCTTGGGGATGAAAATTCTGCATTTTTTCACAAAGCAATCAAAGCAAGGGTAAGCAGAAATTGAATTAATACTATTTAGGGTCCTAATAGAGAGYGGATTGTGGAACCTCAGGCTGTGAGTGCAGCTTTTGTCACTCATTTTTCTGGTTTTATGAATGGAAGCCAGGGTACTTCAGGGAATTTGAGGCATAAAATCTTGATCCTTGGCAATTTTTTGACTGATGCTCATGCCCATTTATTGAATCTTCAGTTCATTGCAGAGAAAATCAAGGGTGCTCTTTGGGAGATTCCCCCTTCTAAAGCACCTGGCATTGATGGGTATGGCAGCCTCTTTTTTAAAAAATACTGGCATATAGTAGGTGTTGATGTCATTAAAGTTGTGCAGGAGTTTTTACTACAGGAAAATGCTCAAAACTTTGAACACCACTGTAATCACCCTTGTACCTAAAGTTAAATGCCCTAAGGCTATGACTGAGTATCGACTCATTGCTTGTTGCTCTGTGTTGTACAAATGCATATCTAAGCTTATTTGTTCTCGTTTGAAACTGGTTCAAATCTTCCTCATTTGGTCTCTCCTACTCAAGGGGCCTTCATCTGTGGTAGGAGTATCATCAATAACATCCTGAACTGTCAGGATTTGGTGAAACATTATGCTAGGAAGAATGCAATGCCAGGTTGCTTAATGAAAATTGATTTACAAAAGGCTTATGACACTGTGGAGTGGTGTTTCTTAAAGGACCTTTTGATTGCTCTAGGGTTTCCTACTCATTTTGTTCAGGTGGTTATGGCCTGTGTCACCACTACTAGCTTCACCTTGCTTATGAATGGTASTTGCCAAGGCTATTTTGGTGCAAATAGAGGCCTCGGGCAAGGAGACCCTATGTCTCCTTTGCTTTTTGTGTTGTGTATGGAGTATCTCACTAGAACTCTTACTTTCATTGGGAGGAAATTAAAAAAGGTTTTAGGTTCCATTCCAGGTGTAAGTCTCTTGCACTCCACAACCTTTGCTTTGCTGATGACCTCATGGTTTTTTGTAGGGGGGACCTTGCTAGTGCCAAATTGCTAATTCAAGGGTTAAAGCATTTTGAAAAAGTCTTTGGGTTACATGCTAATAATCATAAGTCTGAGATTTATGTAGTCAATATGTCAYATTCTGATCTTCAGCAGCTTTGTCTACATTCAGGCTTCAAGGAAGGTTCRTGGCCTTTTAGATATCTTGGCATTCCTATCTGCAATAGGAAAGTTTCTGCTTMTGATYGTGGGGGGTTAATTRATAATATCATGAAGAGGGTTAGCTGTTGGYAGACTAGGAATCTCTCCTTTGCAGGGAGATTACAACTTGTGAATTCAGTTCTTATGAGTCTCTGCACTTATTGGGTGCAAATTGTCATCCTCCCTAAAGCTGTAATCAAACACATCAATCAGTTGTGCAGAAAGTTCTTGTGGGAAGGGCATGTTCATGGCTCAAAACATGGCTATGTGAAATGGACTTACCTTTGTACACCAAGGAAATATGGTGGCTTAGGTATCAGGGACATTGGTTTATGGAACAATGTGGCCCTTGGTCGGATCCTGTGGCAAATTGCTCAAAAAAGATACATTAAGGGTGAAGTGGGTTAATGATGTCTACCATAAACAACAAGATTTATTTCACTATCATCCTTCTTCTCAGGCCAGCTGAATATGGAAGATGCTATGTTCTGTTAGAGTGTATCTTCAGACACTCAATATGGATACTTGGTGGCCAAATCAGTCTTACTCTATTGGTCAAATTTATCACCAAATTCAAGATGCTGGCACCAAGGTGCCTTGGTATAAAGTGGTTTGGAATAATGTTGCTATGCCTAAGCAGAAGTTTGTTTGGTGGCTAATTATGTTACAAATATTACTTGTTAGACAGAGGTTAGCCTTGTATGGTCGRTGTTTGTGATTCTGCTCTTTGTTGTATCTGTGAGGAACACACTGAGTCCCATGACCATCTTTTTTGGCACTGTGTATATGCACGAAAATTATGGAGAGCCCTCTTCTGCTGGTTGCAAGTTACCAGGAGGTTTGCGGGCTTGGCTCATGTATGTTATCAGTTGGATTAGAAGAGGCAAGAGTATGAGCAGAGTTCAGAGAAGTGTATTTAGTGTTGTGGTTGTAGGCATTGTGTATCAGTTATGGTTGAGTAGGAATCAGGCTTACTGGCACAAGGAGGTTTATTCTATCCCTTATTGTATTAGACAAGTTCTATATATTATTAGGGTTAGATTAAAGAAACTGTCTCAATGTAAAATGAAAAGGAAAGATGAACTTTGGTTACAAACTTTGAGTGTTACTGGTAGTGTGTTACCAGTTGGGCTGCAAGTCCTTCCTTGAGTTCCACCTACTTAGTAGGGAGATCTCTTAAAGGGCTTTGCTTAGGTTGGGCTTGTTTGTGCTTTTAATGCTATTTTTCAGTTACAAAAAAAAATCCAAACAAAATCACGGTGATCAAATTATAACTGCAAATTAATCGCATGTCAATATATATACTTGCAAAAGTTGAAATATTTGTTCACCGTGATATTTTATATATCATACTTTTATTCTGTGTTATGATAATATACCCAATACTAATATACAAGCAATTAGGCTAAATATTCTATGAAACATACACATTAAGATATTCTATTCTCTACAATAACATTATATGGCTAATATATATTATTCTAAGATATTTTATTTTCTACATACACATTAAGATATTAAGATATTTTGATATAGCATCAAACACCGATTGCATCTGAAATGAGATATATTATTGACCGATTGTGATATTAACTTAAAACAATATAAACATTCACGATAAAGGTTTTAGATTCACATAAAATAATTATTACAACTAACCGCTACAATTAATTTATGGCTCAATTCGCTATGACTGATAATATTACTCCTCTTAATTTAAAGGATTTTTTTCCAAGCCCAAATATTTGAATTCAAATGTCTGTATATAATTTGACTTTTAAAAAATTTGAAAGTGTAACATGTTAAAAAAATATAGTGTTTTTTTAATATCTGTACCACAAAATTCCTGCCACTTCTACTTTACACGTTTGCCAATGCCCAATTTACAAATGAAATACCTTTAATTATACATGAGTAAAAATTATAAAAAATGGATTTTAATAAACTACTTGTTAATACGATTCTAATAAGACAACACTTGACTACATTTATTTTATATATTGACAAGAATTTAAAAGATTATCACTATTAATGAATAGTTCTCACTATTCATTATGGCATGAATTTAGTGGAATGGAGGGAGTAGTATTTGATGTTGATAATCACATAAATTACTAAAAATCTTCCGAAATATTTTTCTAATTAAAATTTGACCTATTTTATAAAGTTGGAATTATATTCCATTTTTTTTATGAAATCACAACAAGTGACGAGTTGTGGTGCGGGTATACTCTTATTTAGTATAGTACGTATTTATGATTTGTAGTTCATTTTAAAAATTAAAATACAAATTATTTTTGTTTTATATTAATCTATATATATATATATATATAACTTTGTATTAAAAAAGATAAGCGTAACATCGTTTGGGCCTAAATACTAATTTTATCATTTTATTTTTAGGTGTTTAACACATCAAAGGAGAAGTGATTGACCAAAAAGAGTTTAACTTCAAAAAAATTTGCTTCCTTTCTTCTCAATTATCTTCTTTAATTTAGTTTTTTTGAATTATTATGTACCCAAGAATCTATGAAACTTATTTAATTAGTTAAGTAGTTAACCAAATGATAATTTATATTTGTAATTACATTATATTATGTATTTTGGATTTAGCGATATGGACATTTTACGAGTTGCGGCGATGAAAATGCCGCCTTTTGTGAGCTTTTTGTTTACTAATATTATTATTATTATTATTATTATTATTATTATTATTATTATTATTATTATTATTATTATTATTATTATTATTTCAATATATAGCATTCTAATCCAGGTGACAAAAATTGTAATTCAATATTACGATTTATTTTTCTTTTTTTTTTGAAAAATATTATAGGTATATTCTGCAGTTTTATATAATCATAGGCCAGTAGCAATTCATATTTTTAAAAAAATAAAAAAAAATTATATGTTGTGGTTGTATATAGAACCGNATAGGCCAGTAGCAATTCATATTTTTAAAAAAATAAAAAAAAATTATATGTTGTGGTTGTATATAGAACCGCATCATATAATTAGCTCATTTGGCGCGAAAAATAAGACTAAATGTTGCGATTATTTATCAAATGTTGTGGGTTAAATGCTACGGTTATTTGGGAAAACCACAACATTTAATAAATTGTGCAAATGCTGCGATTTTCTACTAGTGAAGCATTTGAGATTTTTTTCCACAACATTTAATAAAGCATTCGAGGTTCTTTTTCTACTAGTGAATGAATAAAGAATAGTAGTTTTAGGATTAGTAGAAAATTAGAACTTTTTCCTACAATATTGCTAAAAACTCTTAAAATTCCCATTTTGCTTCGGTTTGAAACTTATTTCCAGAAATACCGTCCACGTAGGCTCGAGTTTTAATTTTAATTTTATTAAAAAAAGTATAGATACTTCGTTATCGGTAATAGCGATTTACATTGTACATCGCTAACACCAATAGCGAAGTTACCATACACTATAGCTACGCACTCCTATATATTCTTCCTCATTCTTCCAAGCTTCCATGGCAGCAAAAAAAAAAATGGGGTCTCAATCTCAACAACACTCTTCACTTCAACCTTCACAATTTTACTCATGTTCTCATAAGCCCTACGATTCACGATTCACCCCCGAATTCCAAACCCTAGAACTCACGATTCTACAATTTATTCTTCGCTTACCATCATTGTCAACGTCAATCGTCGTCAAATTGATTGTGCAGCCGCCAACCCAACAAGTTGTCGCCGCCCGAACAAGCCGCCACCTAACAATATAATCGATGTAACAATTAAAATCTGACGAAGTACGAAAGCGAAATCTATGTTTTAGCACAAATTGTAACTCGTTATTCGTAGTGGATGAAAGTTGTCGGTGATGATCGACTATAGACTTGATTTTAGGCATAGCAGGGTAGCATTGTGAAGGGGATGAAGTGGAGCTCTGTTTTGTTCTCTTATTTTCCAACTGCAAATAACAAGGGTGCTCTGTTTTCTATGACTATGGAGCGATCTATCTAGTACTTCACTATCACCAATAGCGATTTATAAATCGCTATTGGTGATAGCGATTTATTGGGTAAAAAAAGTATTTAAGTCCGAGCCTACGTGGACGGTATCCCTGAAAATAAGTTTCAAACCAAAGCAAAATGGAAATTTTGAAAACTTTTAGCAATATTCGGGGAAAAAATTCAGAATATTATTCCTTAATGCATGGATGTGGTCATATGAATGATGAGATAATAGAGTAATAGTTAGGGCTGTCAATTTGGTTATGAAGCTGATTATTGAACTGAAATAGCTGAATATTTAACTAAAGTAACTGAACTGAAATGAACTGTAACTGAATTGTTTCAAACTGAAACTGAATTGAACTGATAATATAAACTGAAACTGAACTGAACAAACTGAAACTGAAATCAACCATTTGAAAATTGAAATTAACTGTTAACATATAACTGAAACTGAAAGTAACTGTAACTGAACTGAGATTAACTGAAACTGAACTTAACTGAACTGTAAGCAACTAAAACTGTAATCAACTGAACCAAAATAAACTGAACCCGAACTGAACCGAAATGCAATCAACTAAACTGAAATAAACGAACTTAAACGAAATAAACTGAAACTAAAATTAACTGAAACGAAACTGAAATAAATTGAAATTGAAATTAAACTGAAATAAACTAGATAATTAAATAAACAAACTATTTCAATCTTAATAAATTAATTTGAACGATTAATTATCTTCTATGTACTGTACAAATTAATTTGTAAAAGTTATGGATCAATGGACTACTTTGATGACATGACATTAGCTTTCCCTCTAATGTTAAAAGAATTTTCCATTCAACTTTCTAAAGGCATTTGCATAAGTAAGCATGGATTAATGGACATGCACATAGCTTTGCCATTGATTAGTTAGGCCATGGATGTTGACATGGCATTGTATGTTACTTATTTGTGTGGATAGTAATTAATTAGAATACTAGATTTTATATTATTATTGTATTATTGAGTGATATTTTTATTAGTTTTAAAGTTCAATGTATTTCATAGTTTAATCTGTTCCTAATTTATTATTATTGTGTGCATTTACTCCTTGAAAAAATTAGTGATAATGTATTGTTGCATTTATTGATTTGGTTTCATGAACAATTCACTGTTATGATCAAATATATAAATTAATTAGATATGTTGATTAGTGTTCTTACATCATTTAAATCAAATATATTAACGTAGATAGTTTAAAAGGTTAGCTAGCTATGATTGATAACTAAGATAGAGTTGGTTAAGTGAATAGTTTATAATGTTATTAGTATTTATATAATTCTATATTGAAATCGAAAGCCTACAAAATTACAACCAAAAATATAATCTTTGAAATCTTTCATGAGTTTATTTATGAAATTGAAATAATTCGATTATTATGAATGACCTATCAAGTTGAAATAATTAGACTCAGGAATAAAGAGAGACTTCAGTTAACCAGTCAGTTATGGTTCGTATAAAAAATTTGACAAGGTTTGAATCATCATCTAACAATCTAATTTATAACTTTTGATATGGTTGGTATACTCTGCAACAAGGAGATATTTGTATGATTATATACATATGGAATTATGATAAAAATGAAAATCAGACAGGATTTTAGGCACAAACTGACAATGTAATCTACACTTGAGACATGGTTTATATGTCTGAAGACAAGGTTACGAAAACAATATGCACTAATCTTAATGTACATGATTGAGAATTATTAATCATTTTCAACTCTAATCTTCCTTATAGGAAGTCTCATATCAGGAACTCCATCATAATATCATAAAGGGAACTGTTACAAGTGTATTAAACATCTTTGAGCCAAACAATGTATTAAGTTAATGATTGCTATTAGAACTTCATTCTAAGACTATTCGATTAGATACTTATTTCTTTCAATCATCATATAAAAGTAGACATTAAGATATCAACCAATAAATCAACTATAACTACCATATCAGACATCTAATCTGCTCTTTCATATTAAATGTATGCAACTCTATCGTTATTAACTGTTGATACAATCATCTATCTCCTTAAGAGATGTTATTTCGTAAAGCTTCATAATAAATAACTTGATATCATATGGAGTTTACTTTGATCTTATACGGAGTTGATTAATTAACATGTTATGCTCTATTATTTAACTTAGACGGAGTTGATTTGTAACGACCCGTCTTATTATAGGTGCATTGGCGGAAACAATACACTAAGTATGGCGTAAGGTCTCAAAAGATGCGGAAAAATTAAAAAAAAAACTTCCAAAGTAGCTAAAAGTAAAGTTATACATTCAAATCCAAGGAGCACATCTCCCAATAACTTAAAGCAATTCAAAACGTCTACACAAAGTTACGAATTATTAAAGGGTAATCCTAAAGTCTCTCAGTAGCCTCTTTTCCCCAGAAGCTCCAAAACAAATCACTCCCACCTCACATCTAAAACCACAAAAATTTTCCACTTAGTGGCCAGTAACTAGACATCCTTAACACACAGTTGAACTTAAAAAAGAATAATGAAAGGCTTAAATAAAAAGGATTCGATTCAAGACCACAAAGCTTCCATAATATTATAGTCAAATAGAAAACAAACCAAGTGAATTAAAAACCAAAGTGAGTAAACAAAGACCAATTACATCCAAAATAGGTTAATCTTGTAAAATCAAACAAGTTAACATAAATTTTCAAGTTGTAACTGGAACAGCGCTGTGAAAAATTTGTGGCTCACTAAGGCTAGATATAGTCAGGACGCACCACGGGTCAACCACCAAGTTATAACCCGGTCTGAGAATGACTAAACTCTCTCATTTTCCGACACGCAACTCGGAACGAGAACGACAACTAACCAATCCAATTCCTATAGACGTGTTGTCCAATCGAAGGAACCACTATGGACTTACCCTCCAACGATTTCCAATTATCAACAAAACAACCCTCAAGGATCAATTCCAAAAACCAAATCCAAAACAAAACCAAATCAAATTCAATGTTCTCAAGGTACCACTATGACTTACCCTTATGAACCCAAAGGCCACAATGACCATTTCCAAAACAAGTTCCATAATTCCATGAAGTAGATTAAAACCGTATTAAGGTCAAATCAAAGTCAAACCAAGGACAAAGTCAAGTTTCAAAGATCAAACGCTCACCATTCAAATCTTTGGCAAAACATTGAGAAAAATAATTAAATCAAAATGCACATAGAAAACAAAAAAATTCATTCATAAACCATGTAATTAAGCATGAGACAAAACAGTAAATTAATACAAAATATTAGTTAAAACCCACATGACATATAACCAAAGATTACATTTTCAAAGGAACTAGTCAAAAACGTTATTAATATTAATTACCAACATAAGCCAAAACTCATCAATAAAATTAATAAATAAAATAATTATAAGTTAGGTACTGTTCTAAAAATATTTAGGGTTGTTCTGACACATAAATTAAATTATTTAATCAATTTTGCTAAAATTTAATAATTGAAAAACCCAATCGAAATTACTTTCAAATTTACCAAACAACTCTAAATAATTTATTAAACTTAGAAGAATGTTAAAAGTCAGTTTACAACCTAATATCAACTATTTCGTGGCTGTTTAAAAACAGAAACCAAAAAAACAGAAAATTAAAAGTCCAAAACGATTAATAGTTTAGTAATTAGAAATTCCAAAAGACTTATTTATTAACCAAATTAATTTTTTATATTATCAAAAGGATTAAAACACATTTTAGTACTGAAAATAATAGGGATACTTATTTAGAAAAATAAATAATTACAGAATTAAATAACTATAAAACCGAAATAAATGATAAATTGTTAAAATTCCTTTTTAATTAATTAAATTATCCAAAATTAACAAAAAAAATTATTTTGGGCCGTTCACTACTGTTTTTGACCCTTTTAGAGCCAGAAAACGTGACAACATAATTTTAATTAATTAATTCAGAATTTCAAAGGTGCAGAAAACAGTTTAATACAATTGAGAAAAACAATTTATTTGAGGCATAATAGTAATTACCATAAAATAAAATTATACCAATAATTTAAGGGATCAATTAAGGACTAAATAAAATTATTTTGACAATAAAATAGCACGAAATTCTTATAGAAAAAAATTCCACAACACACGCGCAAAATCAGATTAAATCTGGAATTTAGAAAATTGCAAATAAATAATTCTAAATTAATATTAAATCATAAAGAATCATGGAAAATTATTACAACATATTATTTGCACGAAAATATGTTTAAACATAATTTATCAACATAAAACCGATAAAAAACAATTTCAATTTAATTAATCCTAACATGAATTCTAAGGTTAAATAAGAACAAAATGAAGGAAAAATCTAGTTACCTTGAAATAGGAGAAAATAAAATCTTCAAAAGAAAGAAAAGGAAAATCCTTCAAGAAAATTTCCAAGAATTGCAAAATTACACCTTTGAATCAAGCTTGAATAAACCCAATTAAAATCTTAAAAAATTACTCCAAGGAATGACTATTTTTGGCAGCCTAATGAGAGGAAAAAGATTGTATGTGTTTGCTATTTTTTTTTTTAGAGAAGAAGAGAAAAAAATGATTTAAGTGTAAACTTGAAGCATAGAAATTAATAGGAACAAAAACCTCTCCAAATGCCTCCTATAACCGTCCAAGAGGGAAGAGGAAGGGTGTTATTTTCTGAATTTTTTGATGAGAAAAATGAAAAGATTTTAGGTGTAATCAAGGGCTTATACAATTTGCCAAAAAAAATTAAATTAAAACATGACTCAACTAGGTACAAAACACTAATTAAATCAACACATGTAATTGTCATATTAAGTTGGTCCAAGCAATAAATTTAAGCCATTAAACAATAGTAGCATCACAATTCACATAGCACTCAAAAAAAAAGTAAGCTACACCACCAACAACAACAGCACCACCAACAACAATAGCACCACCAATAGCAACAGCAGCAGCAACAGCTATAGTTAGAGAGAAATTACTGACATAAAAATAAAATTATGTCATTGAGAAAATTCAGGGTATTACATGATTAGTTGACTTTGATATCTTATACTCATAACTCAATGACATTTATCTTATTCTCATAACCAAATCCACTTTCAACCGATCAGAACTGGACAGGATCCTAATTCAATTGAATGGAATTCATCCGTTATCAACCAAAACCGAACCGAATATCGTATCAACTAAACTGGTTGAACCGATGCCAATAAAAAATGAATCACGATTCAACTGAACTGATCTGGACCGATGCCAAGTTAGCAATTAAATCCGAACCGAACTGAATCACGGCTCAACTGAATTGAGTTGAATCGACATCAACCAAACTGAACTGAACTGAATTGGATTTTGCTTCAACCGAATTGAACTTAATTAATTATTTTCAACAAAAACTGAATTGAACCGAACCGAACTTCTATATTAACTACATTGAACTGAACTGTACTAAACTGAACTATTTCAATCCGCCCAAAACTGAACTGAACTGTTACCAACCGAAACTGAACTTAACTAAACTGTCATTAAACTGAATTGAACTGAACTGAATTGTTTGATTTCAACCATAACTGCACTGTTGAACCGAATTGACAGGCCTAGTAATAGAGAAGGTTGAATTGCCGATGGTATTATAATATAATAGTGGGCAAGGAAATGGGATAATGGAGAAAGTGGGTTTCATACGTGTCTCGTGGTACCTCTCGAATAAGGAGTTTTGTTATTTGACTTGTATTATTGTTGAGATATTCTAGGATATAGGCCTCCATGCATGTATAGCTCCTTGATACTCCCTTGAGGTTGGATCTCAACCACTCGTCACTTGATCTTTCATTACGCATTTTAAAGAAGAGATTTAACATAGTAAACAAGTAAATTAATCGAAATAATTTTAACACAATAAATTTATCATCCCATTATGATTATGTTAAAATTATTTTAACTAATTTATTCATTTAAATTATTAAACCTCTTCCTACATATACATGAAAAGTCAATTGTTGTAATTTTTATCTTATGGAGGGAGTATATGATTATGAGACAAAACATCCTTGGTTTGGTGAAACAAATTCTATCTCATCAGTCATAGGTGCACCAAATCTCAGACCACCTTTATTAGGGTATGTTCTGTTCACCTTATTTTTACTTATCTGAACTTATTTTTTAAAATTTTTTCTTATCTGAACTTAACTTATTTTTTCTAAATTGAACTTATCTTATTTTTTCTAAAGTTATTTTGTGAAAATTGGTGAAAGAGGAAAAATAACAAATATATTCTTTGCAATTATTTTTCCTGAACAGAACTCTTTTTTCTAAAATTAAGTGAACAATCACCAAAAAAAAAAAAAATAGTTCACATTTGTACACGAAAATAAACTAAAAAACAAAGCCAATTTCCGACAATTAGTAAAAGCATGAGTTCATAAGTTGCACCAAACTCCCACTCAGATTTGTCCTTCATTTATTCGGGAAAATCTTTGGTGGTCTGTTGGGTGAAAATGACCACCGAAGTCTACCAAAGCAATCCCACATGGCACCCCAATTTACACAGTCACACTTTCCTTATTTTACCACGTCAGATATTATATTTTATGTATTTTCATGGTATTCGTTTGTATTGTTACTGTATTAGGTATTTCGTTCTTTTTTTTTTTTAACAGGCACAATATTAATTTTATATGGTATTCCAATTTGCGATCTTTTGCAGGCTTCAAATTATTGGTATCAATGGAGGCTCGCTGCAAGCATTGTAAAAGAGGGCAAGGTGGATGGCTGCCATTAATGGTGGCTCGCTCAAGCCATTGTGAACTAGCACTATTATTGTTTAACCCAGTTCAATGTTTTCATCAATGGTGCCCAAAAAAAAAAAAAAAAAAAAAATTAGTTCATCAATGGTGAGCTGGTGCCATTAATGGAACTCCCAGTGAAGAACAAATTCACAATCAACTGCCCATCATGGAGTTTAATTAGTATGGGATATGAAATGTAATTTGCGTGTGTACTTTAAATTGGGATCCTCATTGTTTCGTTGTTGTATTAACACAAACCATTAATGGAGGGTCACGAGTTCGATTATTTTTCAGTTGAAGAATTTCCCTTTCTATTAGAGCAGTGGATTGGGACGACGAAGAATATTTCCTACACTTAGGTATCACCAATAGACATTTAGACACATGCCCAAATAAAGGTTGTGAAATAAAATTGTCATCACAAATTGATCATCAATGAAAGAACAAATCAACAATCCAACTGCCTCATTGTGTGTTTTAATTAGTAAGGAATATGCCTAGGTAATTTTTGTGTGAACTTGAGGTTGGATCCTCACTGTTTTCGTGTCTGTTTTTACCCACAACATTAATGGAGGGGGCACGAGTGCCGATTACATTTCAAGTTGTTTGCCTTCTATCATACGAAGAGGATCTATAGTGGAGAGGGTACGACGTTAGAATATTTCTAAGTACTTTAGGTAGTCTACTGCTAGACATCAAACCACTACCAAATTAAAACGTTGTTAAAATGAATTTGTCATCACATCAGATTATAGACGGAGCCAAAATGTAGAACTTATTCTTAAATGACGACACTTAATAATATTTGGACATCACCGAAACAAGAAAACGGTTATGAATTTACCATTGTGTTATGTAATATCTTTGGTTAGAACTTAAACTAGTAATTATTCCTGACATAGACACTATATTACTAGTATTTTAAGCACGCGATGCTAGTGCAGTGACATGAACTCTAGATTTTCTCAGATTATTATATTTGGGTTGCATAAATACAAAATTGAGTTTGTCGTTATTGATAGCACGTTAATATTTCGTATCGGTTAAGATGACATTAACGCTTGAATATATATGTTTAGTTAATGTTGCATGATATCATTAACTTGGCATGTTGCTTAAGGTATTTATATCCTTAGGTTACTATTGCCAAAATTAGCTACCAACATTAATATAATTAGGTTTGACTTTTGCATTTATTTAATTTTTAAACACTAATTAATAAGGAGGTAAAAAAATGTAATATCATAGGGGCACACAATTGACTCCCCCCTTGGCTATATAATAGAGATAATTGGCATTACGCGAATATAAAAGCGATATCTATTGAATACTATCTTATCAATATGATTATTAAATGAAGCCGAAACTTCCAACCAATTCCAAACTACCCGTGCATTATACAACCAATAATGGACGCTCCCATATTAAAATCCCATAACTAAACTTTCCACTCACCAAAAAAAAAAGGAAAGGAAAAAATCCACACTAAACTATCCACCTTAACCAACAAAAACGGGAACACCAATTTTTTTAAATAAAACAAAAACGACCTAAACATCCCTAAAAATAAACATGTAATTGAAAATAAAAATAATAATAAAAAGCACTGAGAAAAAAAAAATATAATAAGGCACTATAATTGAAGAGAAAAAAGTAAGTTAATAACATGTTATAAATCCTATTAAAACTAAAACTAATTCCATTCAATTGTAAGTTTGTAAACCCCACCATCAATTTATTCAACTAATACCATATTTAGATTTATGTTCCCTCAAATCTAATTATAAAGATACTATAACTATATTAAACATCCAATATATCATTCCATTTTACATAAACTATATGGGAAGAGAGTGAACATAGGGTAAGGGGTGGAGGGTGGAGGTGAGGAGTGGGGAAGAGAGTGGAAGGAGATGGAGCGAGAAGAATTTGTCACATTAATAATAACGTCTCCCATAATCTCAAAAAAACCCATCAACCTGCAAAAAACAACAAACACAGCCTTTCTTATTTAATTTCTAGACTACTATAAGAACAACACAAAATACACCATGGCAAAATCAAAGATGATAATATTCAGACCATGAGCTGGACGATGTGTTGTTTAAGACTTGATTTATATAATTGATTAATTTAAAGAAAATTGGAACGTCCCCAGACCAGTTAACAAGAATCTGTATGGAGCTTCATTGTCAGGTCGTAGACCATTACGAAGAATGTTGGTCGAAGCTGAAAGAACGCTACGTACAACCATGAAACGACTACTAATAGCAATCAAATATTGAGAAATGTGATATTCTTTTTTTATCGATTTATATGTAAACTTGCTCATAGCAATCTCGATACTGACACCTTCTTGAGAACTTATTTATTAATTCATTTCAGAAAACACGACGGGAAACATTAGGAACAACTACAACCCCGCAGCAGAAGAGATGTCACTTCAAGCTAGGATGTAATTTGCACCAGAACCTCTTTAGCTGTCCATGGAAGTTGATGTCGTTATGAGAACATGAGGTGGAAAGAGGTCCCCTATAATTTGCGATCTTTTCCAGCTGAGAAAAATGTTATACTTGGTAAAGAACACACATGTTCAGATATTATTACCGTGTAATGAGCATGTGTGAACGTCTCTGTTTGGCAATACCAAACACCCCTGAACTTGTCAGGGATGAGTCAAGCGACAAACAATACCAAGGTCTCATATGGGACTCGTAGAGATACTTCCAAACAGAGGAAACAATACCACCAACCTATACACCTCTCATGACCTCACGATGGCATGATTGAATTCATTTTATTTTTCATAATTCAAATTTATTCTCGTTCATTTTTTAGGGAATAAGGGAGTGTAAGCATCCTCTTGCAATTATCAAGTAATTTACTTTCGTCATTTCAATTCAAAAGTGAATAATAAATTACGCTATCTTCCTCTATATCTGGACACTATATCATGTTGTTTATTATAGGTGGTCCTAATTTATAATATGCGTATGAATACCAGAATGTATATTTATCTAAAGACTAGCATGAATCAATTGATAATATTTCAACTAACCTCAGCAATCTAAATTTCCCCCGGAAACAAATGTATCTATCCATCTAATCCTGAGAGAGTTGGTTACCAGTACATGTAAATACGTGGGAAGTATAAGATAAAGAGGAGAATTGACAAACCTGGCAGAATGGTGGGACCTCATATAAAGAGTTGGCCCGACTTTGTTTTTAAGGAGTTAGAACATTTATAAGCATCAGCCGAAAGCATAATATTTAAATTGAGTAAAATTTTATATATTTTGGCCAATTGGCGGTCTATTTCCAAAGTGAATGGGATAATCGATCAATATGTCAGCGACAACAATTACAATAAGCACGATTTAGATAGCCCGTCATTTATTTTAGACACATCGGGTAAAAGGTGTACAAGATCTTTGTAAAAATGCGTCGTCCTTTATGTACCGTATTATAACAGTTTATTGAACATCAGAATTGAACATTTAATGTATAGTGCAGAGTATAGGAGATCTAATGATGAATATTAATACAGAATAAGCTTCAGAATAACAATTATTTTCCAACGACTTACATTCAATTATTATTATTAATATAATCATATTATTATTATTTTAATAATTATTAATTATTATTATATATTATTTTATTATATTATATATATATTATTATATTATATTATAATATTTATAATATTATTATTATATAATTATTATTATTATATTATAAGCAAACGAGTTAACACTTGCGAAGTTAAACTGTTTGATGTCAGATCACTCCGAAGGAAACTTCGAAGAGAGAACAAAAGCACGTCAATGTTAGAAGACGTATAGCCCAATTTACGAATATGTATGACGAAAACCTATATTACAACAAACTGAATCACTTAAGTGGCCCTTGTAATGGTATCGTTCATCTAGTGGAGGAATCAACCAAAATTTAATCACTGAGGTGTTTTTTTGAGCAAGAGAAAACCGAGTTACATGTGACCAACTTAACTATATAGTGAACAAGAAATGACGAAGGAGAATGAAGCCATATGAGCACTACATATTCTACTTTCAAAGTCATGTAAAAAATACAAAAAAATAAAATAACTCACAGAGCATACAATGGTCTGAATCCATGGTTGAAAGGTCACACATTCCATTTCCTATATGAACTTATTGTTTTGACAAGGAAATGTCTTTTTAAATATTTTAGTGATTATATGTAGGTTCTTATAAATTTTCTGCCAATAGAAGTGTTTCATGCATTATCTAAATTCCAAAAATAAATATATGCTTGTTAGTTTCATCACCCACGTCAATGAGAAAACACATAAGGCCATTACCGAACTAACTATAGGTCACGTCCAGTATATGCACTCAGTAAAAATTTATTTTTTGATACAGGAAAAACCCGACTACATTATGATAACCTACTGTGATAATATATAAAGAAACGACATAATAATTGTTTTCATTGTAAGAACTAAACAAAAAGAGACACAGTTGATCTT
>SNQN01007857.1:0-21028 GCA_008642245.1 Bassia scoparia | reverse complement strand
CAAGCTTACATTTATATTTCAAATTGACAATGTAGACAGTTGAGTCTGAAAGAGTTGAAAACTCGTTAAGTTGTTGATAAACATTAGGACGCATCTTGTAGTGATTTCCTTCTCTTTTTGTGAATGTCTATGGACTRTGCATTGTTCATGTTGCTTTGTTGCATTTTGTGATTCCAGGCATTTACATCTCATCACTGGATGGTACGGATTTACAAGTTGAAGCCTCCAAAGAACAGAATGAGAGGAAAGACTAAAAAATCAAAAACGGTATTTTACTTGCTCCCATTTTATAACTAATCTATACTGTGCTGACTACCTTAAATTCAGCCGTCTCATTGATGGAACTCTTTGCTATTGGCAGAAAACAAGCTCAAGCAGCTCGAAAAGAAGCGCCGCCACCAAAAGGAATCCATGGCAATAGTTTCATTTTTCACATTTTTTTAGAGTAGGGAAGTCATAGGTCAGTATTCTGTAACCCATAGTTTATATGCTTGGGCTTCTAGAGAGAAATTATAGAGCACAGTTCATTAACCTTTCAAGCAAAGGTATTGCCTGCCTTCTGCTGAAGATTTTGCCTTATAGTGCCCTATCTCTTTCCCTCTCTTCTAGCTTTTTTACTTCACGGGGCAGACAAAATGATGCTCAAAATTTAAACTCATTTACCGGATTCTAGTGTTTTTGGCCTGAAAATAGAAACGTGTATCTGCCTTGTAGAGAATACCAGRTGGACAGACGGGAGAGCTTTTGCTTGTTATACACAGATCTTGCCTTTTGCAGCTGTACTGTTTCTCAATTTTAAACACTTTGTCTGGATAGAAGGAACGGAAGAGWAAGGATTGGGGCCTTTGGGGGAAGGAAGGGGAGGACGAGCCGATGAGGCCCCCTTATAAACACAATCTCTCCAAACTTGGAAGAGATATGGAGGAAAAGTGGAACTCGTCTTTCCCAATCCCTTTATCTARTCCTCTCCCCCTTCCTTTCCCCCCTTTAATATCCAAACAAACAATGATATTCACATAGGTTCAAAATTCTCTCAGATTACTTTTCTTCGTCCTCGGTTCCATGCTCAAATTTTTTATTTTATTTTCCATTTTTTTTCTTGATGACTTAATTGAAATAGCAACTGACGGATACCGATGCAAATAGTAAAGACTAAACTTATGAATAAATTATCTTAATCAACCTATCCTAATACTGTACTATAGTTTAGTTGCAGGAACTTGCTAGATTATGAATTTCATCCACCACTCGTTATAGCAATTCTGTACTCTAATATGATGTAATCCTTCTGTTCTAAATTACTTGCAACATTTTCTTTTTTGAGGTGAAATTTCTACCATTAACTTCCATAAATAAATAAGCTCAACTTCAACCAATATAATGTAATATAAAACACGCTCTGGATTTGTTTTTAAAGCCTCGTGTTCAATAATAACTTGCTGAATTATGTAAATGCGATTTTTTCCTATCTACCCCTGAAATTTAATCTATTAGCTCATATACCCATGTGTTGTAGGAAATGCCGCACGTACCCCTAAATTTTGATATCTTCAGTTGATGTACACACCTAATGAACGATATTAGAGAAAATCATTAATTTTGAGCTTTTACATCACTAAAATGACGTCTTCGGAAAAATTGCAAAAATTAGGGGTACGTGCGGCTTGTACATCACTCTTTTGGAGCCCAAATTTGCCTTGGATTCATTATATTATCATATGAATCCAAGGTAAAATTTTCGGTAATTTTTCCAAAATTCTTCCAAAGATCTTATTTTCGTGATGCATAATCCATTTTTTTTGCTAAAAAACGACGTCTCGATAACCCGGCTTGGTTTTGCAAAGAATTATTGTAAAACCATAAGGGTTATGGCAGATGACACCTCCAATAGTTTCGGCAACAAATATTGAGCGTATTGCCTCCTACGAGTGTTTCGACATTTGTCGTTTGTTTTTCATGGACTCGAAAGTTCCACGTATGGACTCTTTTGGGGTCCATATTTCGCTTGCGTTCATCATATTATCTTACGAACCCAGGGTAAAATTTTCAACGGTTATATCGAAGGTTTTTTAGAGACATCATTTACGTGATGWATAATCCACGTTTTTCGCCCAAAAACGTCTCGGTAACCCAATTCGGTTTTGCCAAAAATTTCTCCCACCCCATGAGGGTAATGGGGGATTACTCATCCAAAGAGTTTCGACCCTAAATACCGAGCGTATTGCCTCCTACGAGCGTTTTGACGTTTTATCTTCAAGACTCGAAAGTTCTTCGTATGGATTCTTTCGGGACGCAAATTCTACTTGGGTTCATGATATTATCATATGAAACCCTTGTGTTTTATAATAAGTTGCTAAATAATGTAAATGTGATTTTTCCCTATCTACCGCTAAAGTTTAACCTATTAGTTCATATACCCATGTGTTTTAGGAAATGCCACACGTACCCCTAAATTTTGATATTTTTAGTTGATGTACCCACCTAATCAGCGATATTAGAGGAAATCTTCAATTCTGAGCTTTTTCATCATGAAAATGACGTATTCAGAAAATTTACGAAAAAATTGCTAAATTTGGCACCAAAAGAATCCATATAGGGAACTTTAGAGGCCGCGGACGACAAACAAAACATAGAAAAACTCGTAGAAGGCACTACATTCGGTATTTGGGCCAAAACGTGGCAAGTAGTCATCCCCCATCACCCTTAAGATATGAGAGAAAGTCTAAACAAAATCAAGTCGGATCACCGAATTGTCATTTTTTTGGCAAAAAATTGTGGCAGAGTTTTCGTAATGTATAATCTACGTTTTTCGTCCAAAAAACGACGTCTCGATAACATGACTCAATTTTGCCCAGAATATCTCCCACACCTTGAGGGTTATGGTGGATGACTATTTCAAGTGTTTCGGCCCCAAATACCGAGCGCAGTACCTCCTATGAGCGTTTCGACGTTTTGTCATTTTTTCTTTCAAGGACTCGAAGGTCCCCCGCATGGATTCTTTTGGAGCCTAATTTTGGCTTAGATTCATCATATTATTATCTGAACCTAGAGTAAAATTTTTGGTAATTTTTCAGAAAATTCTCCGGAGACCTCATTTTCGTGATGTAATCCACGTTTTTCGGTCAAAAAATGACAGCTTGGTCACCCGACTCGAATTTGTTCAGAATTTCCGTCACACCTTCACGGTCATGAGAAATGACTATTCTAACAAGTTTAGACCCAAATACTAAGCATACTGAGTTTTACGAGTGTTTCGATATTTTCTCTTTTTTTTTAACGGACTCAAAATTCCCCCGTATGGACTCATTTGGCCCCAAAATCTTCCTTGGATCCATTATATTATCATATGAACCCATGTTTAAAATTTCAGCAACTTTTCCGTAAATTGTCCAGAGACCTCATTTAAGTGATGTATAATCCACGTTTTTCGGCCAACAAATGACATCTCGGCGACCCGACTTGAATTTGTCCGGAATTTTTGTCACGCCTTCACGCCCAGGAGAAATGACTATTCCAATAGTTTTGTACCCAAATAGTAAGCATATTGCCTCCTACGACGAGTGTTTCGACGTTTTCTCTTTTTTTCTTTAACGGACTCAAAAGTCCCCCGTATAGACTTATTTGGCCCCCAAATTTTCCTTATTTCGGTAATTTTACTGAAATTTGTCCGGAAACCTCTTTTGAGTGATGTATAATCCACGTTTTTCGTCCATGAAATGACATATCGACGACCCAGCTTAAATTTTTTCGAAATATCTGTCACGCCTTCACGGCCAGGAGAAATGACTATTCCAACAGTTCTGTACCCAAATAGTAAGCATACTACCTCCTACGACGAATGTTTCGACGTTTTCTCGTTTTTTCTTTAACGGATTAAAAAGTCTCCCGTATCGACTCATTTGGCCCCCAAATCTTCCTTGGACCCATCATATTATCATATGAAATCACGGTAAAACTTTCGACAATTTTTTTCCGAAAATTGTCTTGAGACCTCATTTCAATGATGTATAATCCACGTTTTTCGGCCAAAAAATGACATATCGGCGACCTGGATGGAATTTGTTCGGAATTTCTGTCAAGCCTTCACGACCATGAGAGATTGCTATTCCAACAGTTTTATATCCAAATACTAAGCATACTGCCTCCTACTACGACTGTTTCGACGTTTTCTCATTTTTTCTTTCACAGACACAAAAGATCCCCGTATGGACTCATATGTCCCCAAATCTTCCTTGAACCCATCATATTATCAAATGAACCCATCGTAAAAAATGTCGACAATTTTTTCGAAAATTGTGCGGAGACCTCATTTCAGTGATGTATAATCCACGTTTTTCGGCCAAGAAAATGACATCTCCGAGATCCGGCTCGAATTTTTCCGGGATTTCTGTCACGCCTTCACGTCCATGAGAAATGACTATTACAACAGATTTGTACCCAAATACTAAGCATATTGACTCCTACGAGTGTTTCGATGTTTTCTCGTTTTTTCTTTAACGGACTCAAAAGTCCCCCGTATGGACTCATTTGGTCCCCAAATCTTCCTTGGACCCATCATGTTATCAGATGAACCCGTGGTAAAAATTTCGACAATTTTTCCAAAATTTGTCCGGAGACCTCATTTCAGTGAAGAAATGACACCTCGGCGACCCGGTTTGAATTTGTCCGGAATTTCTCTCACGCTTTCACGGCCATGAGAAATGACTATTCCAACGGTTTAGTAACTAATTACTAAGCATATTGCCTCCTACGACGAGTGTTTCAACGTTTTCTCGTTTTATCTTTAACGGACTCAAAATTTCCGCGTATGGATTCATTTGGCCCCCAAATCTAACTTGGATCCATCATATTATCTTATGAACCCATGGTAAAAATTTCGATAATTTTCGGAGACCTAATTTCATTGATTTACAATTCACGTTTTTCGCCCAAGAAATGACATCTCAGCGACCCGACTCGAATTTGTCTGGAATTTTTGTCATGCCTTCACGCCCATGAGAAATGACTATTCCATAAGTTTTGTACCAAAATACTAAGCATACTGCCTCCTACGTGTGTTTTAACGTTTTCTCGTTTTTTTTACAAACTCAAAAGTCCCTCGTAAGGATTTTTTTGGCCCCCAAATCTTCCTTGGATCCATCATATTATCATATGAACCCATGGTAAAAATTTCGGCAATTTTTCCGATAATTGTCCGGAGACCTCATTTGAGTGATGTGTAATCCACGTATTTCGGCCAAGAAATGACATATCGGCGACCCGGATGGAATTTTTCCGGAATTTCTGTTACACCTTCACGACCATGAGAAATGGCTATTCCAACAGTTTTGTACGCAAATACAAAGCATACTGCCTCCTACGAGTGTGTTTCGACATTTTCTTTTTTTTCTTTACCGGACTCATATTCCCCCGTATAGACTCTTTTGGCCCCCAAATTTTCCTTTGACCCATCATATTATCATATGAACCCATGATAAAATTTCAACAATTTTTTCAAAAATTATCTGGAGACCTCATTTCAGTGATTCACGAAAATGATGTTTTCGAAAACATTTCATATAAATTGCTGAAAATTTTACCACGAATTCCCAACACCATGCAGCGATGCGCGACAAAATTTGGGGCAACGACAAGGAGAGTTGATTAGGTTTTTGAGGTCCGCAAGCCAAATTACGGGAAAAGGCGACAACACACTGAAACGCCCATGGTAAAACGAAGAGATTTGATGGGATTTGGGAGGACCGTAAGCCAAATTTTGAGGAAAAACAATAAAACGCTGAAACGCCAGTGGGATGAGCGAAACTTGATATTTTAGGTTGAACCCCTGGGAATAGTCATTCCTTATAGCCCTCAAGGAGTGGTGGAAATCAGGGGAAAAACCGAGTCGTTGTACCAAAATATCGTTTTTTGGCCGAAAACGGGATACATCACGAAAATGTGGTTTTTGAATTTTTTTTTTAAAAAATTGCAGAAAATTTTACCATAGGTTTCCACAATCATATAACGATGTTAGAAAAATTTTGGGCGAAAACAAAGAGATTTGATGGGATTTTGAAGGCCCGCAAACCAAATTTCAAGAAAAAGTAACAAAGCGCCAAAATGCCTATGGGAGGCACGGAAGGTTGTATTTTTACCGAGACGTCTTTTTATGGCCGAAAAAACGTGGATTATACATCACGAAAATGAGATTTCCGGAAAATTTTTATAAAAATTGCCAAAAATTTTACCATGGTTTCCCACAACCATATAACGATGCTAGATAAAATTTGGAGCAAAACGAGGAGATTTGATGGGATTTCGAAGGCCCACAAGCCAAATTTTCGGAAAAAGCAAATAAACACCGAAACGCCATCTAAGTAACAGTATTTGGGGCCAAAACTCTGGGAATATTAATTCTAGGCAAAACCGCGCCGGGTCACCGAGACGTTGATTTTTAGCCAAATAATGTGGATTATACATCGCAAAAATGAGGTTTCCGGAAATTTTTAAAAAAATTGTAGAGAATTTTATCATGCGTTCATATGATCATTTTATGAAATCATGCAAAATTTGAGGCCCAAAAGAGTCCTTATGCGAGACTTTTGAGGCCTCTAAAGACAAACCAACAAAACATCGAAACGCTCGTAGGAGGCACTACACTCGGTATTTCGTGTCGAAAACTTGGCATGGTGTCATCCCCCATCACCCTTAAGGTTTGGGAGAAATTCTACTCAAAACTGTGTCTGGACAACGAAACTTCTTTTATTGGGCGAAAAACGTGGATTACCCATCACGAAAATTAGATCTCTGTTAAATTGTCAAAAGTTTTAACATTGATGAACCCATGCCAGAATTGGGCCCCAAAAGAGTCCATATAGAGGAATTTTGAGGCCACGAACGACAAACCAACAAAACCTCGAAATGCTTGTGGGAGGCACTACACTCGGTATTTTGGGCCGAAACATGGCAAGTAGTCATCCCCCATCACCCTTAAGGTATAGGAGAAATTCTAAACCAAACCGAGTCGGGTCATCGAAACAATTTTTTTGGCGAAAAAACGTCGATGATACATCATGGAAATGAGGTCTTTGCAAAATTTTTGGAAAGATTGCCGAAAAGTTTACCATGGGTTTGTATGATCATATGATGAACCAACCCATGCCAAATTTGGGGCCCAAAAGCGTTCATATGGGGGGGACTTTTTAGGTTTTGAACGACAAACTAGCTAAACGTGAAACTCTCGTAGGAGGCACTACGCTCAGTATTTGGGGCCGAATCTTGACAATGAGTCATCCCCCATCACCCGTAAGGTCTGGAAGATATTATGGGCAAAACAAAGCCGGGTTACTAAAACATCATTTTTTTGGTGAAAAACGTGGATTAGACATCATGAAACTGAGGTCTTTGGAAATTTTTGGAAAAATCATCGATGAACTCGTGCCAAATTTGGGCCCCTAAAGAGTCCATATGGGGGACTTTTCCGGCCGCGAACAACATACTGACAAAACGTCAAAACGGTCGTAAGAGGCACTACACTCAGTTTTTGAGGCTAAAATTTGGAAAGGAGTCATCCTATCACCCTTAACGTACGGGAGAAATTCTTGGTAAAATCGAACCAGGTCATCGAAACATTGTATTTTGGGCAAAAATGTAGATTATACATCTCGAAAAATTTATTCTACGAAAAAAATTCGGAAAAATTAGTGAAAAATTTATTACCATGGGATCATATGATCATATGGAGAACCCATGAAAAATTTGGGGTCCAAAAGGTTCCATACGGGGGACTTCTGAGACCACGAATGACAAACCGACAAAACTTCCGACCATAGAATCGCATTTATGACACACAACACTCGCTGTCTAGGGTTGAAATTTGGTGAGCGGCCATCCCCCACYACCCTTTAGGTGTAGGTAAAATTCTGGGCAAAACTCAATCGCTAAAATGTCAATTTCAAGGGCCAATATTGTGGATTACATCAAGAAAATAAACTTTTTGTACCGATTTTTGTTAGAAGATCCAAAAAGTCAATGCTTGATTCCCACACAACTATACAATGATGGCAAACAAAAATTGGGGCCAAAACAATGAGTTGTGATTTGTTTTCAAAAGATTTTTCCTCAAAACTTCGAGTCGTCGAAACTCGCGTGGGAGGCACAACACTAGCCGTTTTGGGATGGAACTTGGCGAGGGTTCATCCTTCATCCCCCTTGACCCTTAAAGTGTGGGAGAACTTTTGGGAAAAAGTCAGATGGTCACCAAAACGATGATTCTATTTGCCCAAAACGTATATACGAATAATGAGGTCTTTAAACCAATTTTTGTAAAAAAAAATCGAAAAAAGTCAGTGGTTGGTTCTCACAACAGACAAATGATTTGATGAAAAATTTGAAGCAAAAACTATGTGTACTATGAGTTATCGGAGGACTTTCCCTCTGAACTTCCTACATAGAGGTGATCAAAGTACGAATCGGGCCGAGTTTCGACCGACTTGAAAAATTCGGAGCCTACGTATGCTGGTCGGGCTTGGATACGTGCCCGAAATAACTCTTCCAAACCCTCGAAAAATAATGTGGGCTTTGCGGAGCGCCCAAAAAATCAACTAAATGAACCACTTTTTCTTGTCCAAAATCAGTCCATTTTTTTTCAAATGCGGGACGGATCGGGTTGGACATGTTTGAGGATGGGCTAGCAGGCTGAGCCGCTTTTGATCGCCTCTACTCCTATCGTAGAAACGCAAATGGGAGATACAACACTAGTCGTTTAGGGCTAAAAGATGACGATGTGTTATCCCCCATGACCCTTAAGGTATGAGATAAATCTTAAGCATAATTCAGACGGTCGCCGAAACGACAGTTCCAAGGGCCAAAAACATGGATTATACATTATGAAAATGAGTTGTTCGGACTTCGGACTGGTTTTTGTTGAAACAGTCGAAAAGTCTCTAGTTGATTCCCAAAATTACATAATGATGTCATAGAAAATTTGGGGCCAAAACTATGAGATATTAATAGGTTTCAAATAACTTTTCTTTTAAACTTCCAACCATTGAAACATGCGAGGGAGGCACAACACTCGTTGTTTCTATCTAAAACATACCGAAGGGCAATCCCCCATGAGGCCACGACATTAAAGTGTTGGGGAAATTTCGGGCCAAACAAAAATGGTCGTCGAAATGATGATTCAAGGGACCAAACATGTGTATATATTAGCCTTCAATTATTCACACACATGGTCCGAAATATCTTTTGGGCGATTGATGTWCATTTTTATCTTGAAATTACCACCGTTATTTTGTAAATTCTCGTTCTTACATATTTTGAACTAAGGGGGACTCCGTCGCCCGTTTTCTTTTGCATTTTTCGTGATTTATGACCCAACATAGCCCTAAATGAACTTTTTGGCCTGATATTTTACTTTCGAGATCTTGTAAACCCACGAAAACACATGCATGTTCCGGTATATCGTTAGGGAATGCATGTTTGTTTCTAGATTCAAATAATCACCATTGTTTGCTAGATTCTTTTTTTTTCATCACCCAAACTAAGCGGCTTTTTTTAATTGTTTTTTCGCGTCCGTCAAACGACCTCTCTTGCTCGTTTTCACTTGTGTTGGCGTGTTTTTCGCGCAAWATCTGATTTTTGGGTATTTGAGTATTTCCATTTCAAGACCTCATAAATGCGTGAATTATAGCCTTCAATAATGGTTGTCTGGGAGGTTGTTACGGACCTCGTCAATGTTTTTCCTATAATTCACACACATGGTTCAGAATATTGTTAGGGCGATTGATGTTCATGTCTATCTTCATTGATTTTAGCCAAATTAAATCTGTGCCAAAGCCCCGATTAGGTTTATTRGATAAGAACACAAAATTTGGAACAATTCATTCAASTTGAGAAGTGATACAACTTCATACCAATACAAGTGTTTCCAAAAAAATAAATAAAAATATGAATACAAAAGAATTARCCTAAARCACCCTCTTCTCTAAATATAGGACTATAATTATTTACATGTGTTAGTGTAATGAATAATATAATAATCAAACAATCTTATTAATTATTAGCATGAAATTACCTCAACTGTGTGTTTTGTTCAAYAACTTGCTAAAAGCCCAGAAGTTGAATYCAGACTCGCTCGCTTGATGTGCCATATCACCCACATCATTAATACAATCCAGGATTGAAGAGAGGATATACACAAGCCAACACCATTTTGCCAGGATGTCTTCATGTCTAACTCAGTTTAGTGGGCAAATTGTAGGTCTTTTTAAGAAACTTTGCAGCAACCTCATCATTTCGGTAACACAGTACCCTCAAAATTGTGTTTGGCTCAGTTGCATCCCACTCGCCTGTAGTTGGAGGCAATGGTAGCCTCGATTGGGCAGAAGGACCATATGTCTCCACGATMGCTTGCTTGAATCGATCAATCAAACCCTCTGAGTCAATGCGAAGAAGAGGGAGGATTGATTTCAGAGTTACTGAAAACCTGTCTATCACTTCGGAAGGCAAACCATCCCCGTTGGACCAGAACAAATCACAAAGGGACTTGAAGTCCTCTTCAACAATAACAGAATCTTGCTGAGTGAAAGCCCGGGAAGGGCCTCCAGCAAGTAAAACCAATAAAAATCCATCGAATGAAGCTTTCATAACCTCAGCGATGAGACGAGTTCTGACCCTATCGTGCACCGTTGTAGCAATTGTTTCTAAATAATGTTCGAGCTCCTGAAGGAAAGGATCAATTCTGGAAGATGCGACATCACCAGCATATAAAGCATCCCATAACATGTGACTAAGCTCATGAAAAACGATCAAGTAGCCTGTTGACTCACAGAGCTGGTGAATTGCTTCAAAACAAGCAGCAATGGAAAGTTCAAACTTCGTCCCCAACCCTTTGCAGTCATTTTCTGAGAGTCCTGAACTTTTTAGGTAAGAAATGAATCTTTTCTCCAAAGCATCAACTCCAGAGCGGATCCGCTGTAATGAGTTGATACGGACACATAACTCTGATACCCCATAAAGATCATTTACATTTGTACTCTCAACCTGTGCTTTTCTTCTTGTGGGTATTTGGGACTTGTCCTTTTTCTTGAAGAACTTAGAACCAGCAGAACATCGGGTTAAAATGGGTAAGCTTGGGAGGAAATTCTTACGTGTCCCTGCATGCGAAAATGGAAATGAGACATCGCTGGTAGGCTGGTAACTGACTACCTTTCTATGAAAATAATCACTTTATTGTTATAAAATATAAACCACTGCCATTCTCCGTGACTTACCACAACCAGATTTCGTCTTCAGAATGTAATGCTGCAGGCATCTGTCCAGACTACTAATCAATTCAGTCACCAAAGCAGGCTGCATGGGTATTGGTAGCAGGAAAAAGGCTTCCAAAGTTTCATCCACAACACGCAGAACTTCAATCTGTCTCTTATACACATCTAGATGTGTATAAGAGACAGAACAGAGGGGGCAACTCGCTCCTTGTTAGCTTGCACATTCCACACCTAGATAAAAGATTTAATTAGTCAACAGAGGCAAAGTAGCCATCAAGAGTCAAAGTAAGGGTTGGAAGGACCAAGAGAGTAAGCTTGCACAATTGAGTACCTCTTGTTTAAGATAACTGTCTATCCATTCTTTTAGCCGGTCAACTCTTGTCCTAATCCATGATTTCACCAGCGTATTTATAACAGCTTCAGTGTCGTAAGGGGGCATTTCCTTAATAATTGACTTCCCACCATCATCACTTTCAACGGCATCTTCCACAGCAACTTGTACAAGTTGCTTTTCCAACCTATCAGCAGCTAAGAGTACTTGCACAGCATCCGGTGTTAACTCGTTGATGCGTGAAACAAACTGCTTCAGTTCATTGGCAAAGCAACCATGAAGAGTGGCAACAGCCACACCTGCTGAYAGAGGATTCCACCTTTTAAAAACAGGACTGTAYATCTCCTGTTCATTAAGTGCCAGTTCAGTAACTTCTTGTGCAAGGAGTGAAAGAATTGGAATCGGGTTTTGCTGCTTCTTAGATGACTGCTTGCTCAAGTTGATCTTCTCCATTTTCTGCATTGCAGAAAAAACAAACTCATCAATAAGAGAAAAACTCAAGCACTTGAATGGAAAGACCTTTATATGTCCAAAAAACAGGGAGACCAATAAAAGACCTAGAATAGGAAGATGACAAGCTATTTTACCATGTTAGGTGCTTGACACTTGGACTTGTGAGTGACTGTGTGACAATAACTTTTCAGACAAAAATTATGCATACACTTCATAAGATAACCATGTACTCCAATAGAACTTGAGTCATACAAACTCGGATACTCATGTGGGGTAAAGACTTGTTACCAAGTTTTAGACTCCGCTATTTTATGAGAATCATCTGTGGTTTTAACTTACATAGTGTCAAAATGTCCATACACATCCCATGACAAGGACAGACACAAGTGTTTGAGGTAAAGGGAGAGTCAGGATGATATAGACTAAARACTTCAAAATATGTCATCCAGAAATAACATCTTAAAAACTTTGATGTCAAATATATACTTCGAAGTTCTTAGAATAATTCACTGCCCAAGTACAATCACAGACTCAACCAAGAACTCGTAATTTTTTAGGTGGGCAGTATAATCAYGMAAGGACAATAGGACATATGTAGACAAGCTTGTGCAATGACAGAGAGATACGAGTTCATAGTGATAACCTGAGCAAAAGCAGTCCGGATAGARGATCTAATATAGGTTTCAACCCTATCACGAGCCACATTAACTTCTTTCCTCTTCTTGCGATACTCATGAGAAATGTCCTCCACCAGTATTTTGGCTGAGGTTACCGCTAAAGTCGCAACACTTTGCATCAACTCGATATTACGGCTAGTAAAGGTATCATGGTAAGTCAGCAGCTGTTTCTCAGCCCACCCCAAAATTGCACTCAATGATGAGCTCAAAACCTTGGAATAGTCAATATCTTTCAGAGTCTTGGCATCAATTTCAACTTCAGCAATAAGATTGCTCGCTGCAAACAAGAGGTCATCTTCAATTTCACCTGTCTCCACATATCGATGAAACAGGACCCACAAAAAGCAAATGTTATGCAGTTCTTGATTCATGCCAAGAACCACCCAAGTCTTTTTAATAAGTTCTAAAACCTCATCAACTTCTTCGATAATAGAAGTCTCATCATCTACATCYAAACAAGCTTCTAGAAGCATCTGATAGAGCTGAAAATTTAGAGGGAATCCATCTGCCCAATGGCACATATTAGAGGCCTGATCATCAAACGATCTGCATGCGAGAGTCTTACAACATTCGAAAACCTGCATAACTCACTATTTTCCCTGTTTCCATAGGCTTCTCAGAGGCCCCACGAATTATCTGCTTCAGCTTCTGGCAAGAGCATCAGCCTTCTCCAAGGGCAATGAGGATAGAGAAGGAGCGCCAACTTCAAGCATTTTTAAGTTTCTCTTGGAATGCTTCAACTCTTGCTGGTTTCGAAAAATCTGATGATTTCAATTGCTGCAGTAGCTCCAACGGCACCACAATGACTCCACTCGTCTCCCTAGCTGATAATTTAGACAAAGAAAAACATTAAATTGCTTAGCACTTACTACTAGCCACAGAATCAGCCGAAGCCCGTAACCGTACAAGAAAGTTTAAAAACATAAGCACTTCCATACATAATACCAAACTGGTCATAGAAATTGACAGTATCCAATATCATCTTATCACACAATGATTCACAAGCAATATTTTACTCCATTTTATTACTTTGACTTAAATTTCTAAATTTGGAATCTCAAATTAACTGCCAAAATCACCACTAAACACATTCATAAGAAAAAAAAACCATGAATAATCATATTAGTTAAAAGATCATCACACATATACACCAATACAAGCAACCAACTCCAACAAAAGAGCAAATTTCCAATAAATCATGGAAATTGACTAAAAGTATAAACATCAATTAGCACTAATTCTATACCCTTTTCATACTCCATCAAAATATAAAGTTTATTGTCCAGAAATAAACATTACCCAATTATCAATTGACTGCAACGAACCAAATTTCATATTCCAGTTCAAATTATCTAAAAGTAGCAATAAAAATCAAACATTACGCAAATAATTAGTCAAAATACACACCTGACCAGCAGCAATTCTGAGGAACGCACGACGACCCTAGAATCAGTTGCTCAGAAACCCTCATTGCACTCTAATCATCTCTCCCACTGTTTAGTAGACCCTTTTCTCTCTCCTCCTTCACCATTACTGCTTCTCCTACTACTACTAATTCCAGTGCTTTCTTCACTTTACTCGCCGCCCGCTGACGTCAGCGACCTCTGCAACGACGGCGATGACGTCAGCGATGGAGCAGTACCAGTATTATTCCTATTCTCTTTCCGATTGGGGATGTAAGTCAGGGCTTCGACCGGTTGAGCTCGGCATCTCCGTTAAGATCTCGAACGCCGTTTCTCGGACTCCGATGAAGTAATTGACCCGCCCATTTCGCCAATTGGGTTCGCGAGATTTCCATCGCACTCACCATTAATTTGTCTGATCAATCAGTTCAGTTTAATAAGTGGTTATTAATTGGGGTTGTGATTTGTTAATGAATAAAAATGAAATTGGATATATATGTATATAGGAGAGAATTGAGTTCGATGCTTTGCTTTGAAGAAAAGGGGGTGTTGTGATAATGGGATTGTGAGAGAGAGAAAGGTAAAGGGAATTAGTAGTAGTGGGTAGAGAGAAAAGTGGGTTTGTTGAAAACAGAAGAAAAGTGATGAATTAGGAAGAAAGAAGAAGAAAAGAGAGAGAGTGGGAAAACAAAACAAAAGAGTGGAATTGATTTGTTCCAAATTCTACACCTGACTTTTCGTAGGATTCTTCTTGTCTTCTACGAGGTATTTTACTTTTATTTTTTCTTTCTTTTTAATCCCATCGTCATTAACGTCTTGCCATTCGTTCGGCGAATATGAGAATCGATTCACGAATTCACGTTTTAAAACTATACTAGTTTTGCTGGGCGATGTCATTCGTTCGGCGAATATGAGAATCGATTCACGCTTCACGTTTTAAATTAGAACTAGTGTTTTTTTTTTTTTTGTTAGTATTTGTGCTTTTTGGTAAGTAAGTTTTACTATGATAATAGTACCCGTAGTTATAACTAAAAATATTAGACAAAGCAAATATATCACCTTTAAATTAGTTAAATATGATCATAATACTTAATTATAAATTACTTGATAAAATAARTATTGAAATTGTTGTGGATTAGTGGTTAAAARCAAATCTTTCATTTCAAAGYTCKCTTGTTCAAATCTCTTTYWTTGCATATTATTAAGTATTTTTATTTTAAGTTGAAATAAATGCAATGACACTTAGCATATTAAGAGGAGTCCACGTGGRGTATCRACGTTGCGCYYCACWCCTTTTAATATATTTTTATAYATTTCGAGTTTTTATCATTTTGGCTCGTTCACAACGTCCATTTTTKAGTTATTTGAARTATTTATTTTTTTGAATTGAATATCAGTTCTAATTACAACTTCACATGAGATTCGTAAATAAATGTAAATTAATTAACTTTGAAATGATTTACATCCCAATTTTGTCTTTAAATCACTTGRTCATCACAAAGATTGAGYAACGTCAAATGGTGGAAGATTGTTTAATTTGCACAAAGTTAAGCAAAACATCGAAAAAGGAGAAWAGGTGAAAGTAAGGGAAATTGTGTTAACGAAAGGAGTTCGTTAATAGTGTAGGGTTAAACTATCATCTTAACATACACGATTATCTTTACTTAATCAAGCTCTTGTTGTAACTAGGCATCTTCTAAATAATTCCTATATTGTCCAACATTAGAAACACCTAATGTCGTAAAGCATATTACTAGCAAGGATATGAAAGAATATGTAGTAGTAAAGACACAACCATCATAACTTTGCTTGAGTAAATTATTTGATCATATAAGCATGTTTTGTGTATGCTATAGCATATGACAAAGTGTTGAATTATTCTTTGACCACATATTCTTGGGTGATCATTAATTCTCAGTCTGCCGTTTAGTCCAAACCCGTCAAAAATAGAGAATTCAGAAAAATTCAAAACAACTATGATCTTCAACTCTAATCGATTTACCAAAAAATTCACAGTTGTTCGCAAAAAACGGAGTTTTGACAGATTTGTAATGGCTTTTGTGTACATTATCCTGACAATACTACCCCGATTTGATCACCTCTAATTGATTCGAGAGATGAACATAAATTTCTAACAACAGAACAAAAATGTGCAATATGCAATATCAAATTACTCCATATTTGTCTCTTTCAATAGCATGCATGCACAACACTACAGCCCTAACACATTTGTGTTGCTTAACCTGGAAAATTAATGATGCGAGAGTGAGTTCAAATCATAATAAGATAAGAATGACTTTATATAATATAAATGCTGATGTTGCTTTCATATTTAATTTTAAGGATGTTGCTGCTTCAATCTAATTCATATAACGTACTAAATCATATTATAAAATCTTGCAATATTAAGTAAATTTTATTTGTCCAAATAATGTAAGAATACCAATACCAAATGGAATTACACTACTTATCTCTCTCTCTCTCTCTTCTCTCTCCTAATATGTCTGATTTTAAACATTAGCTTTTATTACTTTCCCTTACTAACAATACATTTTCTTCTATTATTAATTCATTCTTAAACAAGTACCATTATGTATGACTACTTTTATTACATTATCGTTTTTATATAATTCTTGCATGCATCGATAGTTAATTTCGATCATTCTAAATAGTTTTTAAATAGGGATTATCATTAGTTCATGTACTCGAGACAAAAACTAAAAATAGCATCCGATCACAAGAATTTCAACATAATCAATATACGAGTATATGAATATGATGATAAGAATTCTTAGAAGTACGGTATTATAATAAGACCAAGGATAAAGATATGTCAAATCTATTTTGATTTAACTGTTTAGTACATGTCAAATTTTCTACCTTTTTTATTTAATAAATTACAAAGATATGTGGATTCAAAACTCACTAACTCGAGTGTTCTCTATTTCAATACAATGAATGTCAAGATAAATCTATATACATACAATAAAGCATGTAGTAACCTATATAAAAATATATTGTAAATCTCATATCACACACACCCTGCAATCGTCTGCTAGGGAGATCTATGTATAAACATATATAGTTTCAAGAACAAAAATATTTATGGCACCTTGTTGAACCAACATAGTATCAACAAATTGACGACCAAAAACAAGTAGAACGACGATACTTATTGGACTACCTAATATATTGCGCAAACGAAAGAATATATCCAACTATAGGGTATTGTATTTATGTGAATGCAATAACATCATCGTATATACAATCTTTATGCTTGATATCAGCTGTGGCAAGTAAACAATTAGCACTACTTAACTGTATACTTATTAATACGTCACTAGCGATAAACAGATAGGTATATGTCTGTACGAGATCGGACAATAGGAATCTCAAATAAGAGACACTCCTGTACCTCGCCTAAGGAATTGCAAGTCCATTTTTTACTAAATCTAAACATATGGTTAGGACTCGGCTATAATTTTACTAAGTGTGTGAGTAGTGTAAATTGCATCATGCAGACTAGCTGCTAATACCACCTCTAAAACAAAATAACACTTAAATTGAACATGTGAAAACCCTGTAGATAGTCGCATGAAATCTATGCAATAACACTAAAGTTTCACCATTTGGTATTGGCTAAACCCCCAATCGTAACATAATAAGAATTTATTCCGATTTAATAACTGAAAACAGATCACTTTATTTAAATTAACTTACATTTGGAAGTATGAACATTTGCATTCGATAATAAACATTTTGCTAGTAACTTTGCTTTTAGAGACCAGCTAATATTGACAACTTTTAGTTTTGAAACATTACATTAGGATTATCGGTCATAAGATAAGGAATAATAAGACCAGAGGATGTAGATCATCATTATGAGCTCTCCGATCATATGTACATCAATACAAACCACGCGTCGATTAATTTTTTGAGAAGCACTTATACCCAGATATTACTAATTGCACCTATAATCTATATACTACTAAAGGGAAAAACTCCATGAAAGTCAAATATACTTTTTTATCACTACTGTCATCTATCTATTTTCAATGCTAGTAGACATGCTATATGAAAAAGTGTTTAGAGAGGAGTGTTCGACCCCGCACAACTAAATTGAAAGAACTGAATTAACCACTTCAAAACTTATTTTCGAATCGAATTAAACCCAAAAAATTAGAAGTAACCGGACATGTCCATCAAGGACTTGTCCTATGGTGGAAGAAGACCCCCCAAGAAACAAAACAGCGAATATGTGGCGAAAGAGCGAAGATAGAGTAAGATAGCGAGTCGTTCAATCAATTTATTGACTCTCTCGTGAACAAGAGCTCATGGTCTTTTTGGTGAGATCCAATTAAGAGCAGTTGCATATTGCATGATAACTAATGTGACAAAGTATAGTTGTTTTCTGATTGAGATCTTGAAACAGCCATTCACTTAATGCAGGTTGAAGAAACATGTTATGGTTTGGCCAATTCAGTCAATCTAATATAATATGCTTCATCAATAACGGTTTACTAAACACCTTAACTACTCAAATGTTTAGTCTCACTTTATTAATTTATATTCACGGTTGCATATTGCAAGATTTTGTTAGATTTATAGCAAGCAAGCCAGATCCAACTGTATTTAACTTTTAATCATGAAGCTCATTACCAATCTAATTATATTAGGCACTCAATAAAGATGCACAATAAAGTGGCCTCATTATCATGATCTCCTTTTCACATTTATAGTCGTTCTGTTCCCATGAAAACTATTCATACACTATTATTTGACGTTAAAAAACTAAATAGAGCTGATGAACAAAATTATTATTGATAATCATATTGACAAATCAAATGGAAGGATAATCACTCGGACGGGAGTCCCTGAGTTTCTAGCGCGAGGGTGCTTTTCTGCAATTGAGTGATTATCGAAAGTACTACAAAGTTACATAAATCTTAATCTAATTACTGTACATAGACACTGTACCGATTATCAATTTACTTGAAGCGACTCAACCTGGAATGAAGATTCATGCTAATATAAAAAATCAGCCTAACAAAAAAAAATATTAAGTGCTCTAGATATTAAAGTAAATAGTGTTTAATCCGGATATGATTTTTCTTCAATTACACCTTGTTCGCAAGGCAGCGCGTTGCCCGATTTTCTTCTCGAAACACATGATTATCTACCCTTTCACCCCTCCAATAATAGCAAAGTCTCGTATCTAGGAGACTAATTTCCCTTAAGATTGCTACTATGGTGCTTGGATGTAGATTAGATTACTGGTATTCTAGTTGTGGTTTATGTTTGTTCTTAGTAGTGATATATATATATATAATATCAACTCTCAACTATAAATAAAATTGTCAATAGTTGCTATCATCTACAATCAAGTAAATTATTTAATATTTTAGCATCCATTCTTAAAATTGACCCTAATATCGTATAGATCAATTACAGAATTATTTTGTAGCTATATACGCAAGAAAGCTTGGTAAACTATTAAATTTATTAGCTTAACTAATTACTAGCAAAACTACATACCCTAATAACGATACTCTACAACCATTCAAAGTCATTGCTAAAATTAAAGTGAAACAAGAATGTTTCAAAATACTAACATATCCATATCATGGTTTAAACACTCACAAATTTTTATTTTTAATAAAACATATAATGTAGCACAACAATTATAAAATTGGATCCTTTATTTGGTTCATCTACGTACGAGATTAAGTGCGAATTTTTGAACCAACTAAAGTTGACTTAAACAAAGTCTCAAGTCACTGTCACCCACTTCAATCTCTTTAAGTAAAATCTCAGCATCAAGTTTTCGGAATGAAATAAAATCTAACTACTAGGAATGATGCCAATTGAGATATCTATAGAAACACACGYGGGAGATTAGTTTATTCGCCAAAAATGGAGAGAACTTCTTATAATAGTGCCAAAAAAATGTGCTAAATTTTGAATTTTGTCGTGATTGAAAATTGTATTTCATAAGCTACATTAAATTYATGTCACTTCTATCTTACACATTTGTCRATGCATAATTTATATGTCAAATATCTTTAGGTATATATTACGGAGTAGTCAAAACTAGAAAAATTACATTTTAATAAACTACCCATCAAGACGATTCTAAATCCATTTGACTATATTCATTATTCTTATATATTCATGGGAATTACAAAAAATTCTCACTACTAATGTATAGTGCTGATATTACTTGTCACATGAATTGAGTGGAATGATGAGGGAAGTAAATAGTCAATAATTTTTAAATATTTATCGCATTTAAATTTTGTTTTATTGATGTTGAGCCAGGATCATGTTCATCGATGCATGAGAACATGCGATGCCAAATGTTTGGGCCTTGGGAGTTACTTCAGAACGCAAATTCTTCTATGATCTCGAGATGGCGGGATCATATACCTTATTATGATCCAGGATAAATGTTCATTTCTAAAATACAAATGTTCATCTCCACATGTAAATGACAATCTCTAAATATTTATCTCCAAATGTAAATGTCAATATCCAAATATTCATTTTTTGATATAAATGTTCATATTCAAATACAAATGTTCTTGTCTGAAAAGCAAAATATTCATGAAACTATATGTCCGTATTATTCATTATGGTATCGTGTCCATAGTAGACCAGCCTAGACCTATTAACTTTAGAAGTTGTTCATTTTAAAAATTTGGGCTATTTGAAAAGATTGCGGGCCTTTCTATACAATTGCTGAGGCCCATGAATGATAGACTGCCGCATTTTTGGGCCTGTATGAGTTTAGTCCAACACGTCGCTCCATTCTGCTGCTTCAATGGCTAGCAATAATTCGGCATGTCCAAGTAAGTACATTATACAAACCAAATTAATAACACAAAGTCTGTACTTTCCCCTTTATTTTTACCC
>SNQN01007855.1:5518-31577 GCA_008642245.1 Bassia scoparia | reverse complement strand
ATTCGCCCGAACACTAGCCCAGCCTCACCAAGCCCAAATGCATCCCTCCTCACTAAGCCCAGCCCAAACTCACGCCCCTCAACCAAACCCAGCCCACTAAGACACCGCCACTTCTGCGCCACCGTCACCATTCGCGAGACCAGCCCACCCACCGCACCACCACCCTCACCCAGCTCACACCTAAACCTCACCCCACACCCTCATACTCCCACATTCACGCAACTGGACCAAAAAAAACCCCAAACCTCCGACCACCGCACCTACACCTCCCTTTAAAGACACCAAAACCACCAACCTCTAACCACCGCACAACTAGCGAGCCATTACCCTCACCCGCAGCCATCATCGCCGGCCCCAATTGCGAAAATGCTTTTGATTTCAATTAAATTTCAAGTGAGATAGTGGTGGTTTGGGTTTGAATTTGAGTTGTGGTGGTTAGGTTATCATTTGGGGCTTTTGTGGCTAGGTGYGAGGGAGGATCGGGTACGATGGTGGCTAAGTGTTGGTGCGTCAGGGGTGTTGGGATGCGGTCGTGGTTTGCGGTGGCTAGGTGTTGGTGAGTCAGGGAGTGGAACGTGTGGAACGTGATGCGATGGTGGCGGTTGAGAGTTGGAGTGGTGGTGGGAGCCGCCGTGTTGCAGCGGTGGTGCGGGTTGAAGCTTTGGTGTAGCAGAGGAGAGAGAGAGTAAGGGAAGAGAGAAAGGGTGAGGGATGAGAGAGAGAGTCAGAATAGAGAATGAGGGAAAGGTTGAGGATAAGGAAGAAATAAAAAATAATGAATGGTGATGATTATTTCAGGTTTAAATGGATGGTTAAGATTAAAGTTCTTATAGTTCTCATTCTAAGATGGGTTTTCATATGACCCTAACTCCCTCCCTCCCTCTCTCTCTCTCTCTCTCTCTCTCTCTCTCTCTCTATATATATATATATATATATATATATATATATATAAGAAAAGGTTGGCATCTAAAGGGTTTAACTTAAGTCGGAGTAAGACTGTATTTGCAAGGTTGTGGTGAGGTTGAACAAAAGGAATTGGACATGATGGAGTGTTTTAAATAGGGATTTGGCACCCCTCTGGTTGATGTATGGACTAATGATGAGTAGAGGGGGTGGTGGTTAATCAGTTAGTTTAGGAGAGAGAAAGCTTCATTGGGAAATTAGAGTGTTGAAAGATAAAAGTCTAATTGGGGTGCTTAATTCAAGCTAAATATAATTATGGGCACTTGAAGTGTAAAAAAACAAAAAGGAGAATAAACCAAAACCCACCCCTAAGGGAAAACCACTATTAAATATCTTATGTCAATCACTCAAAAGAATAGTGATATTGAATAAAATTTGGTTTCATGAATTCGTTGTCTATTTATAGTACATGAAAAATAGATCGAAAACTACTTAGGATAGGATATACAACACATATCTTATGAATTGATAACCACATGTAACTATACCTGACAAACAAATCTACTCTATTAAAACAAACTAGATCTAATAATAAATTTCTGAAAAGTTCTAAATAAAACTTAAATTCTAAAATATCAAATGAATAAAGTAATAAACTTCTAAATATACCCATTATCTTCATGACTATCATATTTTTCATTGCTTTTACATCACTTCCAACCAAGTCATTTTTAATGAAAATAAAAATAACCGTTAGGGTTTAGGTAGGTGGCACTATTTTTATAATTTTTAATTGACCACTTTATGTTTATTTTTTTTATACTCACAATCTATGTAACTACCAACCACTATCTTCTATTTTCAAACAAATTAAAACMACAATTAACAATGAAATGATTCATTTGCAACTTTCTAAACATGTACTCCCTAAATGGTCGTAACACAATTCTTGCAACAATTGTACTTTTTTTTTGGTAAGTTTTTAATGGTAAAATTACAAATCAATCCTTACTAATTTCTCTAAACAATAACAAATTACATACTTATATCCTAATCCATTTGGGACTACATGGTACAAATATGTCCTTTTGAACCACATGCTATACCAACTTCCCTTCATTTTCTTTGTACTAATCACTCACTTTCTCTCTCATAATTTACACTTAATCACAATTTTCCTTATTTCCAAAGTTAAGACACACTAATATGTGTAGCGAGAATTTTGCGACGGAGGGAGTATGTAAGTTTTACCAGGGATAATAAAATAAATAGAATAAGAAACCTCCTGTCATTTTCATCCCACAAAAAAGCTGAGATTAAGTGATTAATTGCATTAAAAATAAGATGTGTGTAATTGGGTAGACCATACAATATGTAGGTCAAGCTCACAATTTTTGCTCATGTGATTCGATGCCTTACAAGGTAATATTGGATTTTGTTCCTTGGATGAGCAAAAAGTTTAGTGGGTAACTTGCACCAGTAGCAATAAAGGGTTAGTCTAAAAATCACAATACATAGAGGATTGACCGAATGACAACGAGGATTAGTCTAAAAACACAAACTAATTTCAAACACTTTTCATAAACGACCCTTTCCAAAATAAGTTAGCAATAAGTGATTAGTCTAATAAACAGGACATACCTCTTATTGGTAATGCCCATTAMTGAAATCGGTGTAGTATATCTATATACACCTAGGTACAATATATATAAATCCATGCTCCAGTGAGACAACTAAAAGAAATTAGTACAAATAAAAGCATGATACATAGTATTAATTATTAAATTTGATAATATTTCAACACCTTCAGCWTGTAGAACAGTTGAATTGTACACACAGTCACACTAAAGTGTAAGAGGTACACAAAAATACAGTCACAGACATACCTCCATTATATTTGTTCCGAAAAAGCACCATACAATATTGATAAATGCTAATTCTCACGCTTCCAGCTATATGTCTATCAAACAAGTTCAGCTGAACTTGCTCCAAACTGCCAATGAAGTTACCAAAACTATCACAATCTGTGTCTTYAAAATAATTAGATGAATCCAAGAATTCAACACATTCATAGTTAATAAGCAAAGATTAGAACCTTTACCTCCTTACATCACATTTTTTTAAATCCTCATGTGAAATTAGTCCTATCATGAAGAGTAAATGCCTTGTTTTTTCTTCACATCTTGTAATCAACAGATATGCTGTTTCCTCATTGACATAAACCCTATACTTGCAAAGAGAAATGGCAGTTAGTCAAGGGACGGAAAACAAAGGAAAGGAAAACGACAACACATGWAGAAACAACCCAAGAGTAACTCACCAGACAACCAGTAGACCTAAACCAACCAAAACTTCACTCACATCTTCAACTTTATGTGAAGTCATTAGACTCAAACTATTTCCTTAAAGAACCCGAATGTATGGATTTAGTCATAGTGGAACAGCCAGATCAGAAACAGCGCATAAGAGATGAAGAAACCACTGAAAAGGGATCATACCACAGCAAGTCTAACCTGACCCATCATCAAGCATGCCATTAAGAAGAATCACATACAGCTTCCATTCACTGCTGAGAACAATAGCTACCTGTCTGCAGATGTCAAAAATAAAAAGAAAGTGAAAGCTTTAAAACTTTGCAGATGGCTGAAATTGTTTTAAAAAAATTCTCTAAAAGAGCAAGCTATTTAATAATAATTATTATTATTATGACCGAAAATGAGGTAGAGGGAGACCGAAAATGACTTGGTGGGAGGGAGTTAAAAAGGATTTGAAACTGTTGGATTTACAAGTGGATGAGACTCTCGATAGTAGGGAGTGGAGGAGGAAAATTCATGTGAATGACCTCTCGGAATAATCACGTTTGGTTCATGTTAGCCGACCCCACTTATGAGATTAAGGATCTGATTGATTGATATTATGACCATAGAACATAGTTTTATTGGCCTACAAAACATTACAACAAGGTAGGAGTCCATAGGACATATTCAAATACTAAAAGCAAAGAGAATATAGTTGCCCGTAAAATGTTGATAAAATCCAATAACTGTTGAAACCTTGTTTCTAAGGCCTRACAGCTAAGACCTGATATGGCAATCTAAATAGCATCTTTGACAAGACAAACAGCATCAAGCATCAAATTGTATAATAAAAAACATTACCCCTATGTTTTGATAGAAGAAAATGGAGGGAAAGGGAGGAAAGAAAAAGAGTGGCGGATAAGTTCCCTTGTTTGGAAAAGGTTTGGAAGAAGGAAGAGGAGGGATTCTTTTTTCTTCCTTCGTAATAGGCTCAATCCCTCCAAATTTGGAGAGAAGAGAATTGAAGGGAAAATGGACCATAATTTCCCAAAATCATCCCCGTGCCTTGAAATTTTAAGATTCGTAGTTTTCTGTTCCCGTATATGCTGCCCCCCGTACCTGTATTGGTGCAACATAGGTCRTAGGGACAAGGCTCATTAATGAAGCAAAGTTCTTGCTAGAATAGGTAGAAGCTCATTCTCGAAGGACAATGAAGGATTGAATGGCCTTTATACAAGCAGTTTCCCTAAATGTGTTCCAAAATATAAGGAATAAGAAAGCTAAATAATGGTTCCATCCAATTCAAGAGTAATGCGTAGTTCGTGCGGAGGAGAGGAACATCCATGACAAAACCCCGGTAACGTTTAGGGTCTATTTTTTAATTTTGTTGTTTTGTGTCATTCAAAATAAAACCAACCATCTAGAATTTCCTTACACGTAATAGCAATCTACCCATCACATAGAGTCGAAGTTAAACAACAATTTTTTGTTAAATCCTTGATCTATCATCCAAAGGCAATAACTTGAATAAACAATAGAGTAAAAGGTGAGCGGAAAATAATCCAAGTGGCACAATTCACTATTTGGTTGTAGTTGTATGCTTGACCTTTTGGGCCCTTTCTTAAATAACCAATCATTCTACAACCAAAAAGTAGGTAAAATAGAGATAACCATGAGCACCGTCTCTACTAATGAAGTGGGAACAAAAAAAAATGTGAGAAAGGTATATGACAAATGAGTAGGATTCCAAAAGCTTTGTGCATTATAGCAATATTAATTAATAAGATTACCTTTCAAGTAACAAGGGCTCCTTCCCAACTAGACAGTCGCAGACGATGAACTGCTTGCAAGTCTCATGAATGGTAGAATCTGCAACAAGTGAATTGAAGTAACTTTCAATGTGACCATCAGCTTTTGAATCTGCGTCATTTGTGTGGCCTTGAACCCGAACAATGTCATCTGACATTTTCCTCGCATTTCCACAAGATTTATCAATAACATTTACAGTCTGCTTATGCAGCCCATCTTCTAAATCAACTCTGCAGAAACCGATGCTATCGGACAATGAAACAACTCTTTTTTTTGGTTTTCGTTTAGAGTTTTTCATCTCATAAAACTCATCACCTTGCATGTTAGAAGTGGTCCTATTTTCATCATTGCTTCCAAAAAAAGGTTCATTACTAGAGAATGCTTCTACAGAATTATCCTGTTCATCAACTTGAAGTCCATTRGCATACTTAGACAAGCAAAGAGTATATTTCCGATTRAWATCCAGGGGAGAAACCTCTTCATCAACATACAATTCCTCTTTGGGAGATGGTGGCCCACATTCATGTCCATCATCTTCATCACAGCTAGTATAGCTATCAGAGGATGCAGCAGAAAAGGACTCARCTGAAACCTGTAAAATCTCCTCCTCTAAGGAGTGGCGACGGTAGAGAATATCCTCCTTATAGTGCGGAGGTGATACTGGGGGTCCAGAGGATGTCATTATCTCCCTTATACTATTAATGGTGGTCAATGGTGTAGTACTGAGACTAGAATTCCACTCATCACCATCTTTGACGCTTGCACTAGAAGTTRCATAGTTAAAGTCCGCAGCTTGCAAAGACTTTTTTCCTTTAGGCAGATAAAACGTCAAATAATCATCATTTGAAGTCCGTGTAATTATTTTAGGCTTCTTTTCCCCATTTTCATCAGCAGCAGATTGAAGCCATTGATAACTATGATTGCCAACAGAACAAGCAAAGGAGCTATTAAGTTCTTGAGCATTCTTACTGSTGTCATCTTCTGAATGCACGATTGAGTCTGATAAATATTCAAAGTATCTTGAACACTCTCCATAATGTCTGCAGGTAGATGTGTCTCCCAAATAGCTGTTACCAAATGTCAGATCATTCTTATCTTCAACAACCAAATTCTCAGATCCCTGATCCATCCATTCCTTGAATTCCTCCAGCCATTGCTTAGAACGCTCTTTTTTCATAAACTCAATTCTGTTTATCAAACTAGATAGTTCACCTTCATCGTCAGAAACATCCTCAGCATCTTGAATACCATCGTCACATGATAATGAATCTTGCTCAACTACCATATTCATCACAGAATCATCACTTTCAATGCATGCAAGGCGAGAGAACTTTTTCTACAAAATGAATCAAGCAAAACAATTCAACAACTAGGATTTTGTATAAGCGATATCATCCACTACAAAACAATCAAATCACAGCTCAATAACCTACCCTTTTTCCATTTATAAACCTTTCCACTTCATTTTCTTCCCTAGCAGGACAGTAAAATCCATAACTAGCGGGCCGTCTATGCCTCCTTGCAATAATTATCTGTCGCTTCCAGAATTCTTTCGTGCTCATTTCTTTGTCATCCAATTTTACCTACAAAAATAAAATAATTATGAATTTAATTGGAAGCACTACATCAAGTCTGCACCTTGAATTACATAAAATTTCTTCCACCCTCACAAATCATTATACTTCCTCCGTATCGTTTTAATCGCAACAAACTGGCTTGCACGGACTCCTACGCAAAATTTCCAAAGTAAGATTAAACACTTATTAAGCAATGTAATTAAGATATTGATGAGAGAGAAAGTGGACCCCCTATTACAAATACACCCAAGCACATGGGTTTTTTGGGGGGAAACTATTGAAAACAAGTTAAATTTCACAATTTAACTTCCCAGTTCCCACTTATTCAAACCAAAAGTAAAATTGTTTTTCAATTTATGCCAAACACATCCAACAACCCAATGCTCTTCTCCCCTAATTTATGCCTCAACATTTCAAAGTCTGAACCAATCTCCTTTTTTTCCCACAGCCCCTCACTGCTTGTCTCACTTACTTGGACCCTCCTTCGTACCCTCTTTCATGTTTCATCTTAGCTTCCTCTTCAATTTATGGCAAACTGGTAAGCGTAGACATCCTTCTTACCTTAGTTTTAAAAAGCGAGCCTTAGGCGCGCCTATGCTCAAGGCTCTTCCACGCTCAGGAGAATGGGCTTTTTATAGGTGAAGCGCGTCCCACCTACAAGAGGCTCACAGAGGCGTTCGCCTTAGAGCGCCTTAAGTGAGACGCGCCTTTGCGCTTTTTGCAAGTAGCTTAGACATGAGTTATTAATTGATGTGTTTCCATTGTTTATATGATATTCACTATCTACAACGACTACCAAAGGTTTTTTAAAAAGTTTCAATCAATTTTTTTTTATATAAGAGGCTTTTTCACTGAAATTTTAGCAACATGAGAACAAAAAATATCTAATATGTTAGGTGCGCCTCACCTACAAAAGGCGCACGCCTTTGCATTGCGCCTAGGCTCCAAGGACCCTTTGCGCCTTGGTGCGCCATGTGCCTTTTAAACTAAGCTTCTTACCATCATCTACCTTATCATTCTCCAAATCTAACATTTTCGAGTTTTTTTTTTTTAGTTTCTTTGTACTTTTTTAGGGAATTTGGGATTCAGGAATTGGTTCGAAAGTGAGAAATAATGGTAAAAAATAGCAATTAAGATATGTGAGAAGCTTGGAGAAGGTGAAATTGGTATTTAGATAGGTGAGAAGGCAGATGAATTTCAGACGAAAGAAAACTAGGGTTAGTGTTCTTGAGAGGAAGAAGATTAAACGATATTCAAATCAAGGAATTATGATTTGGTTGGTAAGATGGGCCAAAAAGGGGGTGTGAATCAGTAAATAAGGGAGGGAGTAATTAGTGATAATGAATATGTTTTGATTAAATTAGGATGTGCTAAACATTGATTATGAAAAACTAACCATAAAATAGTAAGGGTAATATAGTAATATCATTGGATTTTTTTTACTACAAATAGAAAATTTTAGTTTGATGCAATTAATGTGATATTTCCAAATAAGGTAACTGTTGCAATTCAAACGATACGGAGGAAGTACTAAAATAAATAAATAAATAAATAAATAACAGACAAAATAGGCAGAACAAATGATAAAATAAAAACCAGAAAGAAGTGCCTCAGGGAAAAAGAAAGCATAACTCACTTGTTCCGGGAAAAGAAAAAAGCTGAAAACTTGTGGCCGATACCATCGAGTACAACAGAGAGGATTCCCTTCTAACCAAATATTTTTCAATGACGGAAGGCTTGGAAAGACCTCTAACTCAACATAGTTAGAGATCACGTTGTAAGAGGCGTCAAGTTCTTCTATAGATTTCAAATTCTCAATCCCGTGTAATGTAGTCAATGCATTATTCCTAAGAACAAGTTTTAATATATGGCATGTGACCTGCATGGTGCAAGGTAAAATGTTCTCAGAAACCAATTCCTAATGCATTTTACAACAAATCCAATTTGTTTGTGATAGCAACACAAGATATTAAGTGGAAAATCTATGACTCTAAGCTAAGTTGCCCAAATCCAACATGGCAACTAAAACACAAAGAGACAATGAAAGACTATGGTGATGATGAATTGGATGATGAATTGGCAACTAAGCTAAGTTGGTGATGATGAATTGGATGAAGATATTGGCAAAGATGGAGATTATGGTGGACATGAGGATGATGTTATGGACTTTTAGAGTTCAACCAAGTTTTTTTTTTTTTTTTGTGCAACTTCTCTTTTATTTTCAATGTGTTTTGGCCTTTTGAGTGCAATATATGCTCTATTTTTCATCTAAAGGTTTTGGGCCTTYGGCAAAAAAAGAGCGCCTTGCATCCAAAAAGCTAGCGCTTAGCGCCTAGGCTCTAGGGAGCCTTGGCGCCTCAGAGCGCCTTGCGCTTTCTAAAACTAAGATCTGAAATTATCAAGATCCCAACACTTGTTTCCAACACTACTACTACTTTAACCGAAGCTTTCTCCAAAGCATGTCACACATCGGCACATTGCATCAAGCCGCGCCATACTGTGTGCTCCCATTGGTGTTGAATGGCCTCAACTATTGATTGACTTTCAAAGGTCCAGGGTAAGGGGTGTTTCTTCCCGAAAAGACATGTCTTAGAGATTAAATCAACGAATGCGAAAAAGGAAGAAATAGTTCAGTSATACCCCAAAGGCCCCAAGGGGAGAGACATGAAAGAGAAAAGTGATCTGTGAGAATAATATATCTTTTTTTATCAAGTTAACAAAGCTTGAGTTGCTTGGCAATGATTTCAGAAGAAACTCGGACCATTAGTTCGAATTGATTAGAGAATATGGGTATTTTTCATTTAACGTTTTATCAACATTAACTTCAAAAAATTTAAATTGAAATATTGACCACATAAATACACTTGGGCTTTGTTTGGATAACTAAGTGGAAGGAAAGGACTGAGAGGGTGACGAAGGGGAGGCAAGGGATAAAAAAAGATAAGTTTCCATTCCAAATATCTCCATTGTTGGAGAGATCAATTTCTCACAAATTATTCCCTCCATTTCTCTCCACTCCACTTCCTTTCCTTCCTCATTTGTTATCAAAATGAAAGACACTTCATCCCTCGATTTCCTTCGATCCAAACATAGGGTTAAGCTATGTTGAGTTTTAATACATATGGCATTATGGTTGAGAATACACAGGTTTAAAATTTATAAATTAAATGTTTTTGTATTGATAAAATTTAATGTAGATTGCCAAAACAAACAAATTAATTCTAAAATTATTTGAATATTAAGACAGTTTAAGGGTAATATAATTTCTCTTTCATCAAAATTACGGCAATTTATGCTGTACATAGAAGAGAGAAGAGACAGAGGGGGGGGGGGGGGGGGACATGTACAAAACAAATTAGTTGAGTTTAAAAACATCTAGGAGGCAGTTCGTTGATATTCAAGCCCTTCTCCAACAAGACTTACCTCACTAAACGATGCAATTGAACGAAGTTGATTGAACCCAAGATCCAGATKTGTCAATCTTGTGCACTTGCGTAGATTATCAACTTTTGCAAACTTATTTCTACTCAGATCAAGGGTTTCAACAGCTGAAAGAAGCTGCAATGACTCATCCATAAGGATTAGACCATTACATGCACAAGATACAAAAGACAGCCGATTCCATTGGGGTGATTCTTTTATGCTGGCAATCCTACTAGCAAACACATGACGTAATGCATCCTGAAATAGATTAAAAGAAAGAGGGTGCATAAATTAGTATTGAAGTGAAAGTCGCTAAGCAAAATRAAGACATAGACGAGAACAAATCTTATAGGAAAGTAACTCTGTAACAAACAACCCAAAACAAACATCTGATTCGCTCAATTGTTTACAGGAGAAGCAAGATCCTATAAAAACATAAGTTGAAAAAAGGAGTATTGTCATAACCAAAAAATACCATTCGATTCCCCTTAAACCAAATGCTATAAATCAACTGAATTAAAAGTAACTTRCAGTAGAATTGGATTGGATTTGAATAGAAGGTGAATTAAAAGTAACATACAGTAGAAATGGATTCGATTTGAATAGAAGGTGAATTAAAGTAACTTACAGTAGAATTGTGGCAAACAAGTTTCTCCAAAGTATGTCTGAGGTCAAGCAAGCCTTTGGCAGCGGAAGTGGAAAGATCACAACCCCGAAGCTCCAAGACCTTCAACCTCCCGAAAGCGAGGAGCGACAAAGGAGTAGGATCCCGGGAAGGAAAGGGAAGAACCGACACGATTTTAAGCGACGTAAGGCGGCACAAAATGCGGCGGAGCTGCTCGAGAGCGCGGTGATCACCGAGATCGGAGACGTAAGCGCGAAGATAATCAACGGGAGCACCGGCAATGAGTGCCTCCAATTCAGACAGCGCCTCGAGTCTCGATTGAACGTAGTGGAGACCGACTGGGTTCAGCTTCAGAATTAGGGTTCCTTCCAGTAATGCGCTCGTGTTTTTTTCCACGAATTTTACCAGGGATTCCAGATAACGGTCTCCTGTTACGATCTCCATTCATGGAATTCAAGCCTAGAACGAAAGGAAGGGCACAACCCCAAAACAAAGAGAAACTACACTAGAACGAAAGAAAACAAAACAAACTTAAGCCTAAATGCAGCCATTAAGCTGCTACTGCAGGCATTGACCTAGCCAAAGAGACTCCAGATGTATCTTTATTGATGATCTGTTGTAGGTCCTGGGGAGGAGAGCCGAAATACGTGTACTTCTGCGAGTTTTGAGTTCCATAGTTGGCCAACCAGTCAGCCGGCCTTGTTGCCTTCACTATAGCAGTGTGATTGTAGCACAACCTTCCAATGCATAAGATTCTTACACTCTAAATCCTAATACTAATATCCTAATAAGAAAAGGCTTAATGTACTGTTCATAATCCAAGAAAATTTGTTGAAAACTACCTTTTTTTCAAACTTTAGAAATAACTACCCACTATTTTTATTAAATAACTACCCACATTTACAAAACCTTGTAATCACTACCTCATTGGTTTTCAGGCCAAATAAAAACATTTCGACGTGGTGCCAACCTCTTGTTCTCCTCCATTACTGCTCCCTAAGCAGCCCACGCACCTCCATTACCGCTACCACTCGGCAGCCCTACCTCCACCACCAACAGCCCCACACCCTTCATTAAGCCACATGGCACTCGAAATATCTATAACATCAGATCTAATTGGCCTGGCAGATCTAATTGGCCTAGTTTGCGAAAGTACTTCTAAATGTGAAGTAGCAGCGCTAGCAGGGGAGAGATAGTGCGGCCAACGGAAGAGAGGAGAGCGAGGAGAGAGGCAGCAGCGCGGTGGCGCCGTAGAAGAGGCGGCAATCAAGCAGCACACTGTATGAAGAGGCGGCGGAGAGTAGCAGAGCAGCGGCAACCTCTCGTGGGTAGGAGGAGGATGGTGCTCGCGGGAAGAGTGGGCGGCGACAGGCCCTTCGAATTTTTCTGAGAAAAATTGAAGGATTACACACAGCCATGAAAACTTTGAGCATTCGAAAAATGAAGGAAAAAATTGAAGTATTACAACATCTTGAATCAAGAACAATAATTCTTCTAAATATTCATCAATTAACAAAAAAACTGCATCAACTCAGAAAAATCAATTTACAGTAATGAGAAATGAAGAAGAAATGTGGCAAGTTCCTTCATATGAATCTGAAGATTCAACTAACTTTGCAATCGTGCCAATTTACAAGCAAATTGTTGAGTAATTAGTGATTTTGCAAATAAATTGAAGAGAAAATTGCAGCAAGAAATTATGTTTTGGAGTTCAATTGAACAAAATGAAGCTGAATTGATGATCTTTAAATGAAACGACGAAATACGCAGATGAATCAGAAAACGCTCAGAAAACGCTTATTTGGCCGGGAAAACCAATGAGGTAGTGTATACAAAGGTTTGTAAATGTGGTAGTTATTTATTTAAAAAAAAATAGTGGGAGTTATTCTAAAGTTTTGAAAAAAAAAGGGTGTTTTCAACAAATTTCCTAATCCTAATCCTAATCCTAAACATAGAAAACGAGGTTAATGGTTACTGTTATAATGAACTGTCGTGCCCATTTTGCCCTGCTTTCTGACTATATTCGTTTCTGCCCTTGCGTTTTTGCTTAGTTGAACCTCATTTATAATTTCTCCATCCTCATCCACCCATCTACCACTCATTCCCCTCACTCTTATCCACTCATCCTCCCTTTCCTTCTTTCTCTCTGTTCGGTTTTCCACCAGACGTTCCCCTTTCATTTTTTCGCGTCATTGGGTGTGGATGTTTGGATGCGTGGATGGTGTTGGTGCTGCAGTGTCGTGGTTGTCACTGATGTATTGCTGCAAGTGCGACCCATGGGGCAAAAAGGTGTTGAAGGTAGGGGTTTGGTGAATGGTGGTGGCGGTGGATTTTGTCGCGTTTCGTTTCTCAAGTAGTTGTTCTTCTTCTATTCTGGGCTTATGAGTTTTCGAATCTCATTATATTGTTAGAATTCCACCTTTATATGTGTTTGGTTGATCCCTATTGGGTTGTTTGATCAAATTTGATTTAGGGTTATTTCGTGAGAAATTTTATCAAATTTGTGGGTTAGGTTGAATTTGTATTTTTTTTTTTTTGTATGAAGTGAATCGTTCCTCAATAGGGTTTTTCATAGCTTATTCCAAATGGGTTGTTGAATTATTAGGAAAATTGAAATTAATTGCTTTCATGATGAGATCAATCATTCAATTGCAATTTTGTGTTGTATGCTAAATTTGTACAAAAGATGTAAATTTGATGTTTGCTAGCATTCATATCAATTCTATGGTCAAAATTTTATTACAATGTTTTTGTGTATTGCATTATTTTGATTTGGAATATTGAAAAATTCTACTTGCACCAATTTTTGGTAGATTTTCATGTGCAGAATCATTTGAATGATGCTGGGTCATCTCAAAGCAGAAAGTGAGCATCCACATGTTAAAAGTGAGAAATTTGGCATAGATAATGAGGTGAGCTCATTGTTGAGTTATTTTGATGTTATTTAGTATCCCTTATGAAATTTATTAGTTGTTTTAGAAATTTTACTTGTCATATATATAAGTTTATACTATTTGTGATACGCATCCAAAACAGAATCATTAACTTTGATGTTGATAAGAGCAAGCTTGGATGAGAAGAATTGCAATGGAATCAAACCAGAGATCATGTGCCAAAACCCTAGATTATCAGGTTAGGAATTTCAATTTCCTACTCTATCTTTAAATGCTTTCTTAGTTTTTAGCTCCAAGTTTGGGATCCACTTGGATCTGTTACTTGGTGGCTTAGTTATTTATTTGTTTCAGATTATTTCCTCTAATTAGATTAGATATTTTAGGAAAGTCTAGGAAAATATCTTATCTAGGTTGTGATATCGTTTGTAAGATATACCTAAACAGCTTGGATATTCCTAACCAACTAGATATATATCATACATTAGATATAGCAATCCTTAAAGCCTATAAATAGGTCACAAAGCTGTAAACTAAGAAATTACAACAAATACAATTACTTTAATAACAATGAGATTTGCATCAATTCGTGCACTTGCTTAATCAATCAGGAGTGTTTTGAGAGTTAAGTTTATCAAATACTTAGTTCCAGGAGTGGTCTAGGTATTGGATCAAGCAATTCGTTCCAGGTGTTGATTTCTTGTATATAGGTTCGTTTTCAAATTAAAACTTCAAGAAAGGTTCAAAACGGACCTTTATTTCAAGATTGCAACGTTTAAACGTGAATAAATAAAGGGTTAGAAACCGCAATTTGCATTTGGTATTCATTTGTTGGGTTATTGGTGTTTTAAGGGGAAGGTGAGATGGTCAAGGCTGACTCATCAGGTTCTTTGATATCGAGATTAATGAAGCCTTTGTATTATGATTTGATACATTAATTTAGAATTGTTTGAGTTATTCATTTGAATTGTTGTATGGAAATGTGGGAGATGAACATATGCCAATTTGTGTTTTATTGTGCTGATATGCTAAATTATGTTTCTGCTTGCGATTAAATAGTTTAACTTACTAGAATGCTCCTAGGTATGATTAATACGGAGTAGTGAAAATATGGTCTTGTAGAAGAGGAAGCATTGTGATTTCGTAGCCATATAATATTGTCCTAAATTTGTGTAGCACACATTGCCTTCCTACTCAAATCTAATGAGAATAAGTACTCTAAGAGTAACAGCTAACCCTAATAACTCTTTCAAAGTTATATAGGATTATATATAGGTAGCCTTGAATTTAAGCATCACGTATTATACTTCAAATCTTCTGCTGAATGTTACAGGTCTCCTGACCCAGTCACTGGCAAGAGAAACTATTCGTACATGGAAGAAGTCAAGACTAATTTAGTACATCTTATAATCTATCCTGCATCCTAGTTATAGTTGGAATATTTTCTTAACTAATACCATTCCTTTGTGCCATGCCAAATCACCAAATTTGGTTCACTAAATCTTATTGGCTGACCTTATTCGGTTTTCGATGTGATTGAAGGCAGATAGATTCACACATCAATTGTTTGCAATGACCTTACTTATTAGTCCCGCTTCTGATGTTGCTCATATGTGACAGCCCTTCTTAAGGTCATGCAGTGTTAAGGTGCCACAGTCACCACTTTACTAACCAAGATGAGGATTGGCAAATTCGAATACAAATATGAGAAAGGTATGAGGAAAATAAAAATGACTAATGACCTAAGTGTTTCGAATTACTTCGTATATATCTTTGCATATTTGACTTAGATGTGAAGAACACTGCAGAATTTTTCGTCTCATGATTAGCACAACAATTATCGACGTCTACTAATCAATTTCTGTCCTTGAGTTGTATTTCTTTATGATGCATTCTCACTCAGTCAAGCCAAGTAGAGTCAATGCATTGTGTCCGTACTCCGTTTGGTATTTAACAGTTCGATTCCCAAATGGTAGTGGAATTAAAAATTGGTACAAGTTCATTAGAGGCAGTTGTATTAACTATAGGTAGCTTAAAGTTCATTAGTGAGAACTTTTAAAATTAGCTGAATAAGCACCTTATAACTATTTGCTATAGCAAATTATTTAGCACATATTTTAATTTGTGTGGACTTTCTTTGAGCCAATCTCAGTATGGGATAGGCTTGATTGACAAATGGTGTCCTTCTTCCTAACCATGCATGTTAGACAACTATTAATTCCAATTTGCCAACTGTTACTACTTACCTTTGCTATGTTACATGTTTAATTGAAAACACCTTGCAGGACATATTTGTTCGCAAGATAACAAGAAGCAAGTTTCAGAAGGCGGAATATGACATCTTGTTAGCAGAGTTGTTGCCCTCCATTCAAGGGTGAAGATTTAGTATTTCCTGTATATTGTGAGATTTCTATTTTGTTGCTGAGAATCTACAGATGAATTCTATGTGTGCAATATACTAGTGTACTATTGAGGCTTAAGTTGAGAAATGTTATGTTGTACACATGTTGTATTGTTTCGCAGAACACAATTGGGTGTACCCTTGTGTGCGAGGAGTTCTAGAGTACATAAAAAGCATTGTGTTTGTGTTAGTTAGCAAATTGGTCGGAATTGGAAGATGGGATACTTGAAATTCCCTAGGGAATTTTGAAACGTAACAATGACTCGGATTCTTTTGTTATATAGGATCCTGTTGACGGGTGCTTCTATGATTTGAAGCTTTCGTTAAATACTCTGTGGGTCGTAAAATGAAAATTATCCCAACCGCATAGAGTGGAATGCTACATACATTCGGCATCTGCGACAATTGACGCGCGGGCACACTAGTAATATGAATATGACGAGAAGAGGAAGATCGTTCCTACGACAAACAAAAATCCCACAACAACCTTAGAATCCAAAGTTATTTGTACCTTTTGATGTCCTCCATTTCTARCAAGGTTCAAGCCATATAAAACGCCTGACAGTTCAGCTTGGAGGGACGAACAAACACCACATCTGACAGCCACCATTCCATGTACTTGACCCCTATAATCTCTAATTATGGCCCCAACTCCAACCACACCAGGGTTGCCCTTTGAGGCCCCATCGGTGTTTAAACGCACCCACTCTTCCCTTGGAAAATCCCATCTCACAAACATTTCAATCYGCGGTTTCCGAGCAATCCCAAACACTTTGCCCCCTCTTCCCATAGCCCGTTTAATTTCCTCCACCTTAGTCATAATAAGGCCAATTTAGTCTACAGGTATAGTCAGAGTAGCCTCAAAACTTCTCATATTTCGTCACTTCCAAAGCCACCAAAGGATAATCGCAAAGACAATTGGTCAATCCCCATCCCTAGTAGAATCCACACAACAATTCCGATCCACCCAATCATGAAAGTCCATCACGAAAAGCTCATGGTCAAACGTACCTGGAATTTTCCTCCAAACCATAGTGGTTACAGGGCATTTTCTTATGATATGATCTACATTCTCCTCGTTAACACCACATAACCCACAAGTCGAATCTTCAGTTAACTTCCATAGGTGGGAGTTGGGGAATCATCTTGTGCATAGGTGCATAAGTGAATGAGTGTAATTCTTTTGTTTTCCTGAGTTGATTAATAAAAGAGTGAGTGAGTGAGTGAAGGACGTAGAMTTCTTAGAACTCAAACCTCGTTAAATCCTTGTGTTATAAATTTATTTCCGCTACTTAAGAATTGTTCCATAACTGTTCTTACAATTGATCGATAAATTTACAACATTCGGACARCACTTAATTCACCCCTCTTAAGTGTCACTTGCACTTTMAATTGGTATCAGAGCCTAACTTCTTGCAAGGGTAACACCTAGAGAAAGAAGACACTATGAGTACTCAAGAGATGACCAACGGATCCGGAGGATCAAGGTTGCCTAAGTTCAATGGAACAAAATATCCATGGTGGAAGATATGCAAGAACAATATAATCATTGACACTGACTATGAGTGTTGGATGATTATCAAGGACGGTCCTCGTAAGGTTGCTGATAAGGCTGATGGAACAAAGAAGAAGGAGAGTGAGTACACAAGCACAGATCTGAAGACTCTCGAGAAAAATGCCAAAGCCATGTCATTATTTCAACAAGGTATTGCGGATAATGAGGTAAGTCGTATCATAGCATGCTCTACTGCAAAAGAGATATGGGATACCTTAGAATTAGCTTTTGAAGGCACTAGTGAAGTCAAGAGATCTAAAATTGATATGCTAATGTCTAAGTATGAAACTTTTGATATGAATCGAGATGAGAATATAAGAGACATGTTTACTCGTTTCATGGCAATTATCAATGAACTTAAATCTCTTGGAAATCACTTCGCTGATGAAGATCTKKTAAGAAAAGTCTTAAGAAGCTTGACAGGTAAATGGTTGCCTAAGGTAACTGCTATTCAGGAAGCTAAGGATCTATCAACCATGTCCATGGAACAACTTATTGGGTCATTAATGACTCATGAGGTGTTGGTGAACTCTAAAGAGGAGAGCATTACTAAAAGTCGAGGGCTTACATTNATGGACATCAAACCAAGATCATGTGGCCAAAACCCTAGATTCTATCTAGGTTAGGAATTTCAATTCCTACTCTATCTTTAAATGCTTTCTTTAGATTTTTAGCTCCAAGGTTTTGGGATCCACTTGGATTCGTTTTACTTGGTTTGGCTTAGTTTATTTATTTGTTTTCAGATTTATTTTCCTCTAATTAGAGTTAGATATATTTTAGGAAAGTCTAGGAAAATATCTTATCTTAGGTGTGTGATATCAGTTTGTTAAGATATATCCTAAGCAACTTGGATATTTCCTAACCAACTAGATATATATCATATCTTAGATTATAGCAGATCCTTAAAGCCTATAAATAGGTCACAAAAGCTGTAAACTAAGAAATACAACAAATACAATTACTTTTAATATACAATTCAGAATTTTGCATCAATTCGTGCACTTGCTTAATAATCAATTCAGGAGTGTTTTGAGAGTTAAGTTTATCAAATTACTTAGTTCCAGGAGTGGTCTAGGTGATTGGATTAGTCAAGCAATTYGTTCCAGGAGTGGTTGGATTTCTTGTCATATCAGGTTCGTTTTCAACATTAAAACTTCAAGAAAAGGTTCAAGAACGGACCTTTATTTCAAGATTGCAACGTTTTTAAAACGTGAATAAATAAAAGGGTTAGAATCCGCATCAATTTGCATTTGGTATTCATTTTGTTGGGTTATTGTGTGTTTTAAGGGGGAAGGTGGAGGATGGTCAAGTGACTCATCAGGTTTTCTTTGATATCGAGATTAATGGGAAGCCTGTTGGTATGTTATGATTTGATACATTAATTTTAGAATTGTTTGAGTTATTCATTTGAAGTTGTTGTATTGGAAATGTGGGAGATGATACATATGCCAATTTGTGTTTATTGTGCTGATATGCTAAATTATGTTGTCTGCTTGCGATTAAATAGTTTAACTTAACTAGAAACTGCTCCTAGGGTATGATTAATACGGAGTAGTTGAAAATATTTGGTCTTGTAGAAGAGGAAGCATTGTGATTTTCTGTAGCCATATAATATTGTCCTAAATTTTGTGTAGCACACATTGCCTTCCTACTCAAATCTAATTGATGTAATCTAATGTACTCATAGAGTAACAGCTAACCCTAATGAAACTCTTTCAAAGTTATATGGAGTTATATATAGTAGCCTTGAATTTAAGCATCACGTATTATACTTCAAATCTTCTTGYTGAATGTTACAGGTCTCCTGACCCAGTCACTGGCAAGAGAAMCTATTCGTACATGGAAGAAGTCAAGACTAATTTAGGTACCATCTTATTAATCTATCCTGCATTCCTAGCTTATAGTTGGAATATTTTCTTAACTAATACCACTTCCTTGTGCCATGCCAAAATCACCAAATTTGGTTCACTAAAATCTTAAATTGGCTGACCTTACTTCGGGTTTTCGATGTGATTGAAGGCARATTAGATTCACACATCAATTTGTTTGCAATGACCTTACTATTATGTCCCGCTTCTGATGTTTCTCATATGTGACAGCCCTTCTTAAGGTTCATGCAGTGTTAAGGTGTCACCAGTCACCACTTTACTAACCAAGATGAGGGATTGGGCAAATTGACATACAAAGTATGAGAAAGGATGGAGGAAAATAAAAAATGACTAATGATCCTTAAGTGTTTCGAATGTACTTCGTATATATCTTTTGCATATTTGACTTAGATGGTGAAGAACCATGCAKAATTTTTTCGTCTCATGATTAGCACAACAATATCGAGCTACTTTAATCAATTTCTGTCCTTGAGTWGTATTCTTTTATGAATTGCATTCCTCATGCAGTCAAGCCAAGGTAGAGTCAATTGCATTGGTGTCCTGTACTCCTGTTTKGTATTTTAAYAGTTTGATTTCCCAAATGGTAGTGAGAACTTTAAAAATATTGGTACGAAGTTCATTAGAGGCAGTTTATTTAACTATAGGTAGCTTTAAGTTCATTAGTGAGAACTTTTAAAAAATTAGCTGAATAAGCTACCTATAACTTATTTAGCTATAGCAAATTATTTAGCACATTATTTTAATTTGTTGTGGACTTTTCTTGTAGCCAATCTCACGTATGGGATAGGGCTTTGATTGACAAATTGGTGTCCTTCTCTCCTAACCATGCATGTTAGACAACTATTAATTCCAATTTTGCCAACTGTTACTACTTTACCTTTGCTATGTTACATGTTAATTGAAAACACCTTGCAGGACATATTTGCTTCCAAGATAACARAAGCAAGTTTTCAGAAGGCGGAATATGACAATCTTGTTAGCAGAGTTGTTGCCCTCCATTCAAGGGTGAAGATATAGGTATTTCCTGTATATTGTGAATTTTCTATTTTTGTGCTGAGGAAATCTACATATGAATTTGTCTATGTTGTCAATATTACTTAGTGTTGACTATTGAGGCTTAAGTTGAGAAATGTTATGTTGTACACATGTTGGTATTGTTTTCGCAGGACACAATTGGGTGTACCCTTGGTGCGAGGAGTTCTAGAGTACATAAAATAGCATTGTGTTTGTGTTTAGTTAGCAATTTGTCGAATTTGAAGATGGAACCGAAATCTCTAGGTAGATGTTTTTTGTAAAGAACCAATGACACTACTTTGTAATATATACCTATACAATTCTCTATTGAATTTGCTAAATCTTGCTCTTTAAATTATAACAATCGAAGAGTGGACCACGGCGCGCTTGAGCGCGCCGGGGCACACTAGTAATATGAAATAGACGAGAAGAGGAAGATCGTTCCTAAACAAACAAAAATCCACAACAACCTTAGAATCCAAAGTTATTTGTACCTTTGATGTCTCCATTCTAGAAGGTTCGCCATATAAAACGCCTGACAGTTTCAGCTGGAGGGACGAACAAACACCAATCTGACAGCCACCATTCCATGTACTTGACCCTATAATCTCTAATTATGGCCCAACTCCAACAACCAGGGTTGCCTTTGAGGCCCCATCGGTGTTTAAACGCACCCACTCTTCCCTTGGAAATCCCATCTCACAAACATTTCAATCTGCGTTCCGACAATCCCAAACACTTTGCCCCCTCTTCCATAGCCCGTTTAATTTTCCTCCACCTTAGTCTAAATAGGCAATTTAGTCTACAGGTATAGTCAGAGTAGCCTCAAAACTTCTCATATTTCGTCACTTCCCAAGCCACCAGATAATCGCAAAGACAATTGGTCATCCCATCCCTAGTAGAATCCAACAACAATTCCGATCCACCAATCATGAAAGTCCATCACGAAAAGCTCATGGTCAAACGTACCTGGAATTTCCTCCAAACATAGTGGTTACAGGGCATTTTCTTATATATGAATCTTACATTCTCTCGTTAACACCACATAACCCACAAGTCGAATCTTCAGTTAACTTCCATAGGTGGGAGTTGGGGAATCATCTTGTGCATAGGTGCATAGTGAATGAGTGTATTCTTTTGTTTCTGAGTTGATTAATAAAAGAGGAGTGAGTGAGTGAAGGACGTAGACTTCTTAGAACTCAAACCTCGTTAAATCCTTGTGTTATAAATTTATTTCCGCTACTTAAGAATTGTTCCATACTGTTCTTACAATTGATCGATAATTTACAACATTCGGACAACACTTAATTCACCCTTAGTGTCACTTGCATTTCAATTGGTATCAGAGCCTAACTTCTTGCAAGGTAACACCTAGAGAAAGAAGACATATGAGTATCAAGAGATGACCAACGGATCCGGAGGATCAAGGTTGCCTAAGTCAATGGAACAAAATATATCCATGGTGGAAGATATGCAGAAAATATAATCATTGACACTGACTATGAGTGTTGGATGATTATCAAGGACGGTCCTCGTAAGGTTGCTGATAAGGCTGATGGACAAAGAAGAAGGAGAGTGAGTAACAGCACAGATCTGAAGATCTCGAGAAATTGCAAAGCCATGTCATTATTTCAACAAGGTATTGCGGATAATGAGGTAAGTCGTATCATAGCATGCTCTACTGCAAAAGAGATAGGGATACCTTAGAATTAGCTTTTGAAGGCACTAGTGAAGTCAAGAGATCTAAATTGATATGCTAATGTCTAAGTATGAAACTTTTGATATGAATCGAGATGAGAATATAAGAGACATGTTTTACTCGTTTCATGGCAATTATCAATGAACTTAAATCTCTTGGAAATCACTTCGCTGATGAAGATCTTTTAAGAAAAGTCTTAAGAAGCTTGCAGGTAAATGGTGCCTAAGGTAACTGCTATTCAGGAAGCTAAGGATCTATCAACCATGTCATGGAAAACTTATGGGTCATTAATGACTCATGAGGTGTTGGTGAACTCTAAAGAGGAGAGCATTACTAAAAGTCGAGGGCTTACATTGAAGGTGAAGAGATGAGGAAGATCTTGATGAGATTAGACTCATGGTTAGGAGGTTTGAACGGAGCCTCAAAAACTCAGTTCAAAGGAAAGTTGTGGAAGAACAAGGGTAACTCAAAGAAGACCAGTCCAGTACTAGTTTGTTCAAATGTGGTGAACTGGCACATGTCAAAGATTGTCAGCATGGAAAATGACAAAGGAGGAAGAAGGAGAAAAAGATGACAAAGAGCGAGGGCTATGCTTGCAGCTCGGGTGATTTGATTAAGTGGTGAAAGCAAGGAGGATGAGGCACTAGTGTGTGTAATACATATTGGGAGAAGAGACAGTTCAAAGAGAAAGGGAACATGTGTCTCATGTAGGAAGCGACTCTTCCGACGAGGAACAGGTAACTATCTCTAATATGCAAGAACAATGAGGTATTGCACTAATGGAAAAATCGATAAATACATATTGCAATGCTTCGGGTATCCAAAACAGACATTTAGCACTTAATGCGTCAGGTATTTAAAAAACCATAACTTTTTAATTGAGAATTGTAGGACGTGGGCCGAGCCCTCGCGTATAGCGGGCGCGCGGCTTGCTACACATCGAGGTGCTTTGCGTGGCTTGAGCCACGGAGCGCACGTGAGTGCGTTGGGGTAGTGTTGTCGAGTAAGGGGAGTCGCACCGTGCCTATAAAGGTTATTCACGGACGCCCGAAACGTTGGTGCCAAATAATGGCCACGTTCTGATCCAGTAACCGTGTGGGTTCGGGGACATGGTACGAATCAGATCTGTAACCAATTCGCCGCATGTGCGGCCTCTACTCGGTCTCATTGCAATTCCATTCATCACGGTTATTGAATGCACATAACTTACGTTTTTAGCACCTTAGAGCGTACTAACCCTAAAGATTACTATGAAGTGTGTTTCTATTATGCACAAAAGACTACCTAACCAGAAATTGTGACCTTTGCATTAATCAAGTTAAAAGCGTGTGCCTAAAAACCGGTTGTCCCATAGTTAATCTAATTTTAAAGTGATTCACATAAATTCCGGTCTTTATTTAGCAAATATACAAATGATACAACAATGACAATGCGAAGTATATGAACTTCAAAAATATATACAACAAGCTTACCCTAAATCTGCAAACAAAAAAAGTTAGTTCGTAATAAAAAACGAGCGAAACGAATCTTCCGCCTTGAATCGCTATATAAGGCAAACAAAACGAATGTTAGTTCATAATAAAAAACGAGCGAAATGAATCTTCCCGCTTTGAATCGCTATACAAGGATAAGAAATCGTTAGTATTGACATGATAAATATATGACAATGAAATACAAAGGAACGAAAACAATGAAAAACATTAAAAACGTTAATGACAATCCTACAATTTACATGGAACAATTGAATAGTGAGTTTCTACATTTTTTGTTAATTAGATTGAAACTCGTAATAGTTATTAATTGATTGAGAAAGAGTATGTTTAGTGGCGAGTAATCTCAGAAAATAAACCTTGTTATTGCTTGTTGAATCGAAACAGAATCGATGCTTAGAACTCAAGAACGAATGTATTTAGAGTGTTGAGAGAGAGAGAGAATACGCGAGTTAGGGACGGAGAGAGAGAGAATAGACGTGTGTGTTCGAATGAGCAAGGCAGGCACGTATTTATAGGCACGGGGGAAAACGAGGGAAAACCACTGCTTATATACGCAGGAGAGCTGCGTATTACGCAGGTGCCTGCGTATATACGCAAGCCTCTGCGTATATATTTTTCAAAACTCGAAAATATTTTGATTTCCTCCGATTTTATTTCGTGATTCGCTTTGATTCGACGCACCTAGACACCCTTGCTCTCCAAGCAAGGAGTTTTAGAGTGTTCTAGAAGGTTCCACGTATTTTCGGAGTATTTTTGTGTATTTTGTATTTTTTGTATTTTTTGCGTATAAAACTATAAAAATCATAGAAAATAAAGAAAAATCAGAAAATAATCTAAAAATACTGGTGAGCTCAGAAAATGTGAAGAATGCAATGAAAACTGGAAATTATGGAGATCACCAATATAAATTATTTTAAAAAAAATCTAAAAATAGAAAGAAAACCTAAAAATAGAAATAATTAAAAGAATAAAAGATAATGTTTTTGCCCCTTTTATTTGTCCTTTGCTCAATAGTTCCGAGTATGACCTCACGTATTTCAACTTTTATGAGTTCAAAGCATTTTCTAAGTCGAAAGAATCGCAAGAACGCGGTATATTATCACTGATTACTCTTTTAAGGAGACATTTTTAGGTGTCTACAAGAATGCTTTCTAATTTTCAGCACCCGTGATTTATCAGTTTCCAGTCCTACGACACTCCATATCCTTCCAACATCACTTCTTTCAGTATTAAAGAATTAATATTTACTTGGGATAAAAAAAACAGTAAAAAACAAATAAAATATCCTATTCTACTTCAAACAAATCAAAACAAATTAACAAAACTCTTTCATTTCACGACATACACTCCACAACATACAATTCACCCTCTTCAATTCAACTTCATATACACGACACACTCGCCGAGTCACCACCGTCGCCCACCCTTACATCAGGTGAAGTTTGGCCACTCTTCTCTCAAAATTCGGCCTCCACCATAGCCCTAATTTACWGTCGCCACCGTTATGCGGCAACCTTTGCCRTTGTCGACAACCTCCACCGCCGCTGACAGGTTTCATTCTCACCATTCTTTTTATTTTTTTAGTTTTTATAGTTTTTTTCCTGATTATTTACCTTGAATTTGGTTTAATTATTACTCTAATTCTAGCTGTCAGGACTTGCTTTGTGAGTATCGAGCATCAATTATTTTATTGTAAATGAAATTCTTGTATTAGGGTTCATGGGTACTTTGAATGTTTAGTTCAATTTAGATTAGTTTTAATTTAGTTTGAATATGAGACAAAAGAACTGGATGTTAGATGGTTAGCCCATGACATGCTGCAATTTTGTTTCTACATCACTGATTTTTGCATTAAAAAATGTCTAATGCAGGTTGTTGGATTCTATTACACTGACATTGCTGAATTTTTATATGCTCGTTGACCTATAGTTGATCCATTATATAATTATTTCTGCCAAAGGTAATATCATTGTATATGATTGCTCAAGTTGTTGTCGCTTGTTTTTCGTGTCTATATTAACTATTGTCTTTGTCTTTGTGTGTATATTGTGTGTGAGTATTATAATGTTAAACTAATATATACCTTGTTATAAGACACGTATAGTCAAAGGATTATATAAAATAATGTATACTCAACATTATTTTTTAATTTGCAACATAAAAAACCAATTTTATATTCTGATTAATCTATTTTTTTAATGTGAGTAAATTTATTAAATATATTGTGTGATTCTTAATTTGATTTTTGTTGTGTGACTAAATGAATTGAATATATTATGGGGTGTTTTGATCTRTTTTATTTTTCCTTTATGAGTTTTTTGGTTAGTTCAATTCATGGACTAGCTAGCTACTATCATGCTTGCCTTGCTGCTGTAATTATGGAAGTTGATTTATTTTTCTTAATTTAGTTTATGTATGCTTGTAAATTACCTAATTCACATTTTGATTCAATGGGCTTTATTATTTGTATGCAAGAAATGAAA
>SNQN01007854.1:0-31579 GCA_008642245.1 Bassia scoparia | reverse complement strand
CCCTCATGCCCTCCAATTTTGGAGGAAAAGGGTATTTACCGACGATCTAAAATCTCTGTCGTAAGATGACCGACCAATCTAAATCGGTCGTATAAGCAACGCACTAATTTCGTAAACCACTTTTTCCACCAAAAAATGGTCGGAATGTTGATCGAGAATGGTCGGTAATCGGTCGGTAACCCTTACGATCGAAATTCAGTCGATAATTTTAGATTACCGACGATTGTGATTCCGACACTGCTTACCGACCGATTTTCGGCGGTAACCCGCTGTTACAACCGAATATCGGTCGTAACCCCTTTTACCGACGAATATCGGTAGTAGTTGTCCGGTCGAAGCCAATTTCTTGTTGTGGAAGAAGCTCATCTAAAAGGAACACTCGAGTTCCTTAGCAATTGCCTTAAACAGTTTTCGAGACTTTAGGTACAATAGATCTAGGGCTCCTTAACGTATGGCAATATGTAGCGGTTTACCGACCGATCTTTAAATAGGTCGGTATACCGACCGATTAATCGGTCGATAAATACTCGTAATTATTTTTTTTAATTTTAAATGACCATTACCGACTGAATATTCCGTCGGTAATCTATATTTTTTTAATATAATAGTTTTTTACTGACCGAATATTCGGTCGGTAATCTGTACTTTTTATATAATATATTTTTACCGACCGAATATTCAGTCGGTAATTTGCACTTCTGAAATAAAAAAAATGGCAGAAACCAGCTTGCAAGCTGATTTCCATTTCAACAATAAAAAGCAAAATGCATGAAAATATACATGTATCCATGTTTAATGCTCTGAAATGTTTTGTACACAACCATAACAACTTATGTTTTGAGATTACCTGAAGCAGCTAACATAAATTAGTAAATATGGCGATATTGGCAAAGGAGTTGTAGACTACAGTTTACAGACAAACAACAAACAAAGCTGCGAATGCACTAGCCTACATCAATTAACCATGCCAACAAATTGCATTTCAGTCAGTCAGCAGATATGTGCTTTAATAGAGCATCTGTAGACTCCTTCGCAAAGTACTTCTGCCTCAACTGCACGTAAGGATAGCCCATAAAGGACAGAAAATGTGCAGGCTTTGAAAAGGACAGTATTTCATACCACACTTGATTTTTGTCATCRAGCTCTACCGAAAAACATTCTTTCCCAGCCTGTTCAAGCAACCATCGATCAACAACTCATGTAAGATTGATAATATCTCAGTAAGTGCAGCTAASTAAMAAAATATACTMTATTAACTACTGAGTACTGACCAACAGATGTCCGTGAAGAGTGCCACTGCCAAAGCTGAAGGAGGCCTTCATTTTCTCAGAACTCTTCTTCTTATTCACATACACCACCTTCAAGGGCATCATTAACCATAGCAAGAACTTTTTCACACATACACAAAATTTTACCTCGCTTTTGATCGGAGTAGTAGGATCTACGAATGTTCAATTCATTTGAAAGTGCGTGTACATACAAATGATCAGATAGACAGCATGGCAATCGATCAGTGAAATAAAGGTTGATGGAGTTACATAAGCAAAACTACCTCCAATTCTGCAGCGCGTTCTTTCCTTTCTCGTATGTATCTGAACCAGAACCAATTAAAACACGAGCATGATTAAGTAGAAAACCATCTTCTGATAGCAGCTTATCTTCCCGAAGAGAGTATACTGACCTCTCTGTAGCTCCACTATGTTTACAATCATAGTTGAAGGAATTGGTCCTGCAGAATATCATCAAAGACATGATCTTAATGGCCAATTCCAACACTTGGACACCCACGATTGAGTTAACACTTGAGTTGTCTGAGTAACAGAATTCCAACCAAAATCTAAGCTAGCCATGTAAAAGCCATGCAATTAGACTATCACCAAGCAAGGATCTCGCATCTTATGTAACCTAAAGCCTCAATAAATAAAAAATTAACTAATTAAATAAGTGAAGTACCTTTTCCAGTGCCAGTGCATCATTTAAGTTGAGCTTTAGTCCATCATTTATAACAGATTTGTACTTCAAAACAAGGTCATGATTATTTTTTGCAATCGCTTCTGCAATCGCTTTGTGCTTTTTTCATTAGGTCACTGCCTTCAACTACACAATTTACAAATACCAACTTTTCAGCCAGTTCTGCAGTCAAAGGCATGGTCGCCAATGACTCTTCACGAGCTTTATTAGCCCCTATAATGAGAGAAAGCTTCTGCGAGAGCCCCCAGGAGGGGAAAATCCCAAATCTACAAAAAGTACAGATATAAAAAGGGCACTGAATTAATTATGAACAATCATACATATCGATTCCACAATAATGTCGCCAGGCAACTAGAGGTTAAAAAAAAAATTGTACTGAGCCATAAACTATCTGTACAGAGTCATAAAAAGAACATGTAAATGACGTTGTATCATAGAACACGGAGACAGTGAGACACTGGCAAAAACCATTAAATATTTTACCTCAACGTGGATTGAAAGAATCAACAAACCAGAATAATATAAGTCTGTTTGGACAAATTTAATCAATTAAGGAAGGGGAGGTGAGCAAAAACCGTAAAGAGGAGGTAGGACAAAGATCTTGAGAGGAGGATTTTTGGATTGGTGGTGTGAGTGGGGGAGTGTTGGCCATTGGGGTTGTTGGTGGTCTTTCCTCTTTCAAACATTTCTCTTAAAAAATGAAAAATTGTCCACACACATACACACAAATGTCATCTAAGTTACTCTTTAGTTCACCTAAGTACAAGTGTTTGATAGATATGGAAACTTTACACTTAATCTTCAATCAATCATCAATCAATTAATCAGAGCCTTAATCCAGTATGTGGGGTCTGCTGACATGAACCAAAAGGGCTTAACTTAACACCTCATCTTGAACAACAACAATCATGAAACTTCATCTAATACTCGTCGATTATAACTAGACAATTAATATAACACAAAGCTCATGGTGAACTCAATTTGTAAGTATTTAACCCATGAGCAAGTAATCTCTGGGATGGTGCACTAATAAGCTGTCCAACCGTTGGGTGCAATAGTTTGTAAAATTGAGAGAAACTAGAGTCCACGCTTGAGTGAACTTGATGAGTATTAAAGTTTTTGTAGTAGAAGACTAGCAGTGTAGCACAATATGTCGTTCTAGTGATCAAGTCTTCCTAAGGGGATCCCGTCTTACATCCTGATTTGCTTCCCTACATGTTAAATTCACATTCCTCATTTGTCAACAAGATAACATTTCCGAACTTTTGGGAGTAAAACGGATCAACCTCTGATTCTTCAAGCAAAGAAGCCGGCTATATTTTGGCATCTATAATTTGATTGCATTAAATGATTTAAACAAGCAAGTGGAGAAGTATCATGCCCAAATGCAAGCTGATAACAAAGAATATATTGAGGAACAAATACAAATAAAGCCATTAATAACATTAGTGTTTCAAGTCAGTTGCAACTTGCAAGGAAATCCCTTTTGAACCCAACTCGCATTTCTTGGATTAATCAATGAAAATCAAAATGTAAACAATATAGAACAGTAGCAGCCCAAATAATTAGAAAGAAATGCATTAAAATCAGCAAACAAATCACATAAATTAAATTACTATTTTAGCAGAATTTATACAACAATTCTAACTTTTCTTGCAGAATTTTTATAAAGCCAGGATAACATATCAAATTACTTCCACAAATAACTAAATTAATCCGAGTTTCTGATTCAATTCGACGATCACACAAACCCAATTCATAAAAATATAACAGAGATTAAGAAAGACAAAAATATTACCGAGCATGAGTGTCAATAAACTTGGTGTTTTTAGCAGCAACGATGATATCACAAGCAAGAGCAATCTCAAAACCACCAATAATAGCATACCCAGCAATGGCCCAAATAATAGGCTTCCGACATCGCTCCATCTGAGCCACAGGATCACCCTCAACATCCTTAACATCGCCCTTGAACACGTCCTCTACAGCCGTGAGATCGACTCTGGAGCAGAAGGCCCGACCAGAACCCGTAAAGATAATTGAACAATTTAATCATTGAACARAGCAGAGCATGCAAATTAATTCGGGCGTGCTCGAAWACAGTGAGTTTTCCAGTGTATGTTTATATTAGACATCTTGCTTAAAGCCAGTAATTACATTACAACACCTCTACACAAAATTTAATTGAGCATTGATGAATTTAAAACAATAATGATATTAGATTCAAGAAACAATGAAAGAGTGATGGACAACGAAAAAAAAATAAAAAGAATTACTAAATTGTAATTGAGGTGAGACCTTGATTACAACTCCTTTGCCAATATCGCCATATCTACAAGCTGAAGACTACAAAGCATGAAGCTTTAATTTATCATCCAAATCAATGCCTTTGTCTTAAATAGCACGCCTAGTCGACCTAGTCTTAAATAGAACCAGATTTTGGTAGAAATTTACTCTCAACTTAAATTTACTCTGAAATTTCAACGAGGAATTACCTGTATGATGTCCAAGCAACTTGTCCAATAAACAACACAATCACCACCATTTCAAATTTAGGGAAAAAGTTAGGGTTTTGTAAAAAGACTCGAATTTAAACCAAATTTTGTAATTAATTATGTCAAATTGTACTACAAAAGCCAGAAGTAACAAATCTACAACAAGTCGTAAACAATTCAACAAAAACAACATCAAACTCAYCAAAAATCAAAGAATRCACACGAAACAACAATAAATAAGTATTAGAACGAACCAAAAACTCCCAAAATTTCGAGCCAAAGCATCTAACCAAAATCGCACAAGCTTCGATGGAATGCAAAAGGGAGCGGCGGAAGTGCTTCGATGGAAGTGCTCCAAAAGACTCGACAAAGGAGAGGGGGTGGTGGTGGAAGATGAGAGGAGATCTAAGTGGTGGTGGGAGATGAGAGGAGACGAGAGTGAGAGATGAGAGGTGACGAGAGTGGGAGGAGATCTGAGACTCTAAGAGGATAGAGGAGAGAGAGTGATAGAGAAGGGTTTGAGTGGTTTGTGAGGGTTTCGACTTTGAGTTATTATATTCGAAAATAAAACAAAAATATTARCGACCGAAAAATCGGTCGATGTACCGACCGATTTTTCGGTCGGTAATATTTATTTTTTTAATAAAAAATAATAATTTCTGGCTGATGGAGGGAAAGGTTAGGGTGGAAAAAAGTTATTAACTCACCGACCGAATTATCGGTRGATAATACCGACCAATAATTCGGTCGATATATTACATCCACCGATTTCGGTCGGTGTCGGTCGGTAACACCGACCGATTTTTTTTCGGTCGGCCTTAGGCGAAATTCTAGTAGTGTTCCTTGAGCTCAGTTTAATCTATCCAAGAGACCCGCGAACTTCTTTCTTCTCCTAAGATTATCATSATTCCTTTAAGACATCTTGAATCATTAAACATCTGAAAACACAACACTTAACACACATATCAGATAAACACTTATGAGTTTGCCTTAGTTGGTTTATTATGACATTCATCAAAATTCATAGGGTTCAACAGAAACCTTAAGACAAAATCCACGAGAATGCGGAAATTCCTAGTACCTCGGGTCGAGTGGTAGATGATGTTGGGGATGGCGAAAACGATAAAACCTTAAGTGCTAAACTCGACGCTGGCCTTGGGGAGGGGAGTGATGAGGAAATTAACTTGTCTGCAACCCCATTCTCGTGGCTAGATAAAGACAAAGCCACCCAAGATAAGGAGGAGTCCAGCGAGGACGATGACAAGGACAAGGACAAGGACAATCCTGGCTCTACCATAGTGCGACAAAATTGGCTCCTCATGTTGAGAAAACACAAGGCTACCTATGCCCAACACATTTGCTTCTTCGAGCAAAATGTGAAATAGAAATTTGTYTTCCCAGCTAAGGGAACTGCGATAACTCAAACCACAAAGAACACCTTTGTTGTGTACAAGGACGTGGCAGACTTGGGTCTTCGCTTCACACTAGATCCATTTGTAATAAACGTGCTGAAAGCCTATGGAATAGGRATCGCACAACTTACACCAACATCTTGGTATCACATTATGGTCTATATGGCCACCTACAAAGCGAAGGGATAGCCATTGTCGACGGGGGCCTTCCTTCGCATGCAAGCTTTGGCGAAGAACAGTAGGTGCCAAGCAGATTGGTTCCAACTGTCGCAGAAGGAGGGCTACATGATAGCCGTTGACAAGCCCAATAAAATTAATAAATAGAAGGGCGACTTCTTCTTAGTTTACACTMAAGAAACCAGTTTGGCAAAGATACTCTCAGCTTGGRCGATGTTCCAAAACACTTATAAAGAGGATGAATACCCTCGCTTGACTAAGAATGACTAGAGGCAACTCAACTTCTTTAGAACCGAAAAGGTTGTCGTCAAAGCTTCAAGTCACAAAGCTAAGGTCCCAAAACATAGGATCCTCTTCTATGAGTGTCTCTGCGATCGCAACTTCCTTGTTGCCTTCGATCTTGTTGGAGGTCCCAACGTTGAGTGAGCCTAGAGAGGTAGCTTTTTCGTTCTTTCTCTTCTTAACTTGTTTTTGAATTTTTCAAATGGAGTGTTCCCTTTCGCAGATCAAATTCGAGATGCTCTTCTAGACAACAAAAGTGGTAAAATGGCATAGGAATTGAAGACTACTAGGCCCTCGTAGCTGAGCTTCGCTTGAAATCTCTCACTGAGAGAAATGATTTACATCGAGTAAGTACTTTCCTTCACATCTGCAGTGTAAATGCTTCATAGCCTCTCTGCTTCGTAAATCGTTCTTTCAACTTCATACTTTGTATTCTGGAAATTATCCTATTGATCTAGAAATTAACAATAAATATGAGGATAATTATTTTCGAGTGGTCACATATCTTCAAGGAAATCACGTGCAAAAGGGGAGATTAGCTCGACTTTGGAATGAAATTYGAAGGATGAAGAAATCTYGAAATATCTYGTTGTTAGGATTAATTAGATTTATTTTATTTTATTTTATTTAGTCTGAATTAGTTTAGATTAGATTAGTTTGTTAGGATATTTGTTAGTTAGGATATTTTTTTGGTTTGTTAGATATATATCTAGAATTTGGTTAGTGTTAGTTTTAACTAGATATTATTAGAGATTTTAGGATATAATTAGTTAGGATAATTTCTGGATAAGATTTATATCTTTCCATAAATATCTTAGTTAGTTTTAGATATTATTGTGTATTATAAATAGGTTCGAATTCTTTAATGAAAATTCAGTTTATTCTTTCGTCAAATATTWAGAAAACCTTTGTGAATTCTGTGAATTATTTCTGTGAGTTCGCTTGATTAACTACATTGGTGCTTGGTGCTCTTTATGAGTTAAGATCCTTTAGATCGTGTGAATTATTTCTYTGGGTTTGAAGTTATTTTATAGGTCTTTTACCATTCTCATTCTTTGGGAAATATCCATTGTTCGTGTTTATTTGTGAGAGTTAGGGATTTGTGAGCAACTCGCTTATAAACCCACATCATTAACTTTAAGAACGGGAAGATGTCGCACATTTTATGAGCATTTACWCTAATACAAAGTGCGACTCAACCTCGGTAGTAAACACAAATCGGTGACCTCGCACCTCGCATGAATATTGCGCAAATGCGAAGTGCGACCACTTAGTCTTTTCTACTTCAACGGTGATTCTTACTTAGTTTTTTTTCTTACTGCAGAACTTCGATAAGCCTTTGAATATTTTGAAGCAATATAGGGCTTAAACCCAAAAAAGAGCAAACCATCTAAGCCTTCCTCGAAGGCTGGRGGCAAAAAGAAGTCATCGGCACAACATCATGTGGTGAAGAGAAAATCCAAGCCCTCCTCGCTTGAGGGGGAGCCGAAGAAATCAAAACAATCTTCGCATKGCGAGGAGAAGAAAAAGACCAACAAACCCCTTCGATGTCAGAGGGGAAAAAAGCACAAGCATAGGGAGCTTCCAAGAATCCAAATAAGAGAACAATCCGCTGATGGTAACCACAAAAAGGCGACAGAGCCTTCATACATTGGCAAAGGCAAGGGCATCGCAAGTGCTCCTAAGAAGCCAAAAAAATAAAACATACTCCACCTCCACCTAAACGGGACACTTCGAGCCCAGCTCAGGTGGGAGAAAAGAGATAGCCCTTGCCCTCACGAGTCGAACCTAATGCGAAGAGGAATCAAACTTCAAGTACTCAATCTCCTACCATTGGTATGGGTTAAACCCTGAACTGTTGAGAAAACGAACTTCCAGCGGGTCGCAGTACTCCGAACAAACTTATGAGTGAAGGTCCAAGACTTCGCATGATTCAACCCAAATCCAAAGMGTTYATTTGACTCAGATACCATTCCATATGTACCAGGTGTCGAAGAAGAAGACAATGCTCTATTGGGGCATTCCACCTTTGTGGACTTGGGTGTMACTTCAACTGGTCTCTCAGCTGAGAAACCACCTTTGCCCATTCCTTCTAAAGAGGAGCTAGAGGAYCATCGCCGAAAGGAAGAGGCGATGAAGGTCTTCTATCCAGAGTTCAACTATGTCAATAGCATTGAGCAGATCGACATCAACAACSTGAACCTGGCTTATCCAAACATRGAGCCTCCCCTAATCACACCTCCTTTCCCTCGACCAGCGAGTCTAAATCCTTTGGCGAAGGTTAATTAGAACTTTGTCCAAGGTTTGGATACATTTGCTGCGAAGAAGCACCCTTTGCTTGCTGCTGATATCAAATACATCGAAGCGGATGACCTCACTGGATTTAGAAGAATGATCTTGATCACTACTCCTCCCCCAAGTTTAGCTCTGATAAGATGAAGAAGGTCGTGGCCGAAATGGTCAGTTGTGCAACCAAGGAATACATGGAGAGCCTTACAGGATACGTCGAGGGGTCTTGTGGTCGAGCAATGATTGGGCTCGTCGATGTAACTATTTTTCCTTATTTCACAACGAATAGTTTCAAAGTGTTTTTTTCGCATGTTTCACTTTTAATCTAACTTAATCTTGTGCCTTTCTAGGTGAAGGTGCGAATAGATGGTATTGCAAAGGCCATGAGAAAGGCCAATCGTGAGGCAAAGCACAAAGAGGTGCTATACCAAGAAGCCCTCGCGTACCTCCATTAATAGACTCTGACTATTCAAGTGGGTGGTACGGAGGCCAACTACACCTTGGTAATGCTCTMAATGTTGCGCGAGCTACCTACCGCAAGTTCGTCGAGGCCTACAYCATCTTGTTAAGGAAGCATAAGGCCTTGGTTAAGAATATGGCCGAGTTTGCGAGGAAAGAAGAAGAGTGAGTCTCGCAGGCTGTGAATGAGCAAACAGAAGAAGAGACTCGAATCAAGATCACTGCTGCTCTGCCCAGACTCAAGTCTGAAGGTAAGGAAGCTGCAGAGAAGGAGGTTAAAGAAAAGTTATAGAGTCTTCGCACAATATCTTCCAATGSTGAGAGCGACCTCGCTAATCTTCACAAACCCAGGCCTTAGAGCTGGTGAAGGCAAAGAATTCTGGCATAGAAGAAATGCGAGAATTGATGAGAGAGGCCTAGCATCTCTTTCCAGTGAAGAAAACATATCCATTTTGCTGCTTCAAGGAAAGGCTTAATTATGTTGAAGTTGCTCGAATCATCAACGACATGCTTGATACGGCAAAGAGTCCAAGGCCTCCTTTTCCATAGAAAAACCTCGAACATGTGTACGAAGTTATTACTAWGCACTCAATTGATTCTCGTCTAAGCCTCAGGAACTTCTTCATCTTCTTCCGAGTGTTCACCTCCCAAAGGCAACAATAGCAGCAGCAGTGAGGACAAAGATGGCAACAACAATGCAGGCAACGACAACGATGATGATGAGCTTATCAAAATTGTTGTTCCTAACAATGAAAACCAGAATGTCCACCCTCGCTGAAGTGTTTTCTCTTCACAGCTTCCTTTTCTTTATTTTAGGCCATGTTTCTAAGTGACTTTCCTTGAACATATTAGGCTTGTATTATTACATTAAACCATCCTTCACACAGTCTTTCCAATCTTGTACTGGGATCATTCCTTTTTAATGTTGAATGTAGCTTATTCTTCAAATTTTTGCAATCTAACTTTGATTCCTCGCAATCTCTATTATCTCGCTTTCTCACCATTGCATTTTCCTCTTCATATTCTCACACTTTCCTTTATTTGATCTAAGGCATGGTTGGCCATGTAGTTCATGTTATTTACTTGAWCACATGGAGCACACACTTGATCTTTAAGTAGAATAGTGTGCGAGTGGGACAAAGAGAGTGATATTGATCGTTGAGTGCGAGATTCCTTCCTTGGGATGAAATCTCCATGTTTATGGATTCAAAAATTGTTTGACTTCAGGCCTAGTAGTGGAGTCAAGTCGATCAATCATACTAATTGCCCTTAAACTTGGGGATTGAGTCAAGGAGGTCGTAGTTTGTTCCGGCTTTGCCATCCTCGATGATGCAAATGGGTTACCTGCCCTTCACTGAATTTCTTGGTAATAGGTAGAAGACTTATCCTTTGCAATATTTTAGGGATTTCTCGAGGAACTATAAGGTGCGACTTGATTTTTATAGTTGACACAAAACTGTGAGCTCGCTGCTCGCACGTTGCCCTTGTTGCTGCGAAGTGCGACTCAATTGTGATACTTAACACACATCGATGAGCTCGCTACTCGTATCTCGCCCTTGTTGCGGTGAAGTGTGACTCAATTGTGATACTTAACACAAAGCAGTGAGCTCGRTACTCACACGTTACCCTTGTTGTTGCAACGTGCGACTCAATTATGATACTTACCACAAAACGGTAACACGCTACTCGCACTATTTGTTGGGTTTTTMGGGCGATGATGAACCTCACATAGGCTAGATGAGGCGAGAGATGCTTTGCTCCTCGTCATCATCCGGGGAAATTTACCCTCCCATCGATCGCTTGCCCTTCGCAGAGATCAAGTATCTTATGCACGAGGATCACTTGCCCTATATTTGTTTAAATAATTTGCACGTATTTCAATAAAATCATAGGTTATTCGCCCTATTTGGGACGTTTACCCTTATTTACCAATTTAGGTTCTTGTGTTTAGCGTATGGTAAACATTTATCCATTTATCCTCGCTTTTAGGTTAAGTTGCAAGTTTTACTCTTATTTTAAGGAAATCTTTGCAACTAATGAGGGGATATTGCCCCTAATGAGAATAATTTGAAGTTTAAATTATTAAAGGCTTTCATTCAATCTTGGTAACTTCAGTTTTAACAAAGGTTGAGTGCCTTCGGGTCGACTCAACATTTGCAATTTTTGAGCGCCTTCAGGTCGACTCAATGGTTAAATAGTGCGATTTACACATAATATTTCTTTAGATTGTCAGTGTTCCATGGGTGTGACAATCGATGACCATCTCCAAGTACTTGATCATGTATTAATTCATTTCCTCGTACTCTTCATTCACTTAGCTCACCACTAGTTGGGAATCAGACATGGCCTCGATCTTCCTTGTCCTGGCAGCTTTGCACATTCTAAACCCGYCCATTAAAGCCTRATATTCAACTTATTTAGTTGATGTTTGGAACTTGAATCGCATAGAATACTCGAAGGTGTCTCCTTCCTGGGATTTGAACAAGATCCCTGCCCCATAGCTGTTTTGAGTGGATGAACCATCCATAAACAATGTTCATACTTCGCTTGACGTTTTTACCTGGGGAGGTCTTGTCAATTCCACGATGAAATCTGCTAGGGCTTGCCCCTTTATGGATTTCCTTGGCTCAAACTCTAGGTTGAACCCATACAATGCTATCGCCCATTTTAACATCCTACCCGATGATTCCAACTTCGTCAAAGGTTGCTTGATTGGCTTATCGGTATAGATCACAATCTTGTGAGCTACAAAGTAAGGACGAAGCTTCTTGCTAGCTATCATAAGTGCTAGGCCAAAATTTTCAGAAGTGGCATAGTGCATTTCTGCTTCTTGAAGTACATAGCTTACAAAGTAAAACGACAATTGAGCTCCTTCCTTCTCGTCCACCAACACCGTCGATAGAGCATGTTACAAGATCGAGAGGTACATGTAGAGTGTTTCTCCTTCCCTAAGACTCACCAGTCCTCGAAGAGAATTAAGATGTTCCTTGAGCTTGACGAAGTCTGCCTCGTCTTCCTCACTTCATTTAAACTTTCTTATTCTTTTTGATTGCCTAAAAAAGTATTGCACTTGTCTCTCGACTCAGAGAGGAACCTCCCTAGAGCTGCTAGGCACCCCGTCAACCTATGAACTTCTATGACATTCCAAGGTGATTGCATATCAAGAACTGCCTTTACTTTTTTGGWGTTAGCTTTAATGCCCCATTCATCAACCAAAAATCCCAAAAACTTTCCACACGTGATCCCGAACACACACTTCTTTGGATTCAACTTCATTCAAAAGTGACGTAATGTTTCGAAGGTATCTCTAAGATCCCTAACATGATCTTCCCTCTTCTTGCAACTTTTGATGATCATATCATCTATGTAGGCTTCTATATTCCTTCCAAACCGCTTAGCGAAGATCGTGTTTACACATATTTGGAAGGTTGCAAGGGCATTCCTTAAGCCAAAATGCATTACCTTGTAACAATACAACCCATTATTTGTAGCAAAGCTTGTCTTGTCCTTGTCTTCCTCCTTGACAGGGATTTGATGGAATCCTGAATATGCATCTACGAAGCTCATAGCTTCATGCCTCGACGTAAAATCTACTAACTTGTCAATATTAGGTTAGTMGGAAGCTATCCTTGGGACAAGCCTTGTTGAGATTGGTGTAGTCCACGCACATCCTCCATGTTCCATTTGMCTTAGGAACTAGCACCACATTTGCTACCCACTCTACATACTGGCATGGACGAATGAATCCTACGTCTAGCAATTCTTTGACTTCCTCATTAGTTGCCTTGCTACGCATCGGTCCCAAATTTCTGTTTTTTTGCTTCATTAACATTATTATGGGGTCAACATTCAAAGTAAGCTAAGCGATCTTTGGATCAATCCTTGGCATATCTTTCACCAAGAAAGCGAAAACATCCTTATACTCTCTTAGCAAGTTTTTTACCTCTTGCCCTTGCACTTCATTCATAGCATCGCCAACCTTGACCGTCCTTTCAAGCAGAGTTGGATCTATAGCAAAGTCTTCTTATTGACCCCCTGGCTCGGGGCGAGAGATAGAAGCAAAGAGTCCATGGATTCTCATTGCTTCTTGGTGAGCGTCATGAACCATTAACACTTCTCCCTCCTTTCTCTTCTTTTGAACCCTTTGTTCTAATGGTCTAGCTTCTTCCTTATCCTTTCCCCCAGCAAGTAGCTAGACAATTGTTAAGTAGCACTCTCGAGCGACTTGCTAATCACCATAGATGGCCCCAATTTTGCCATCGTTGCACACAAACTTCATGAGCACCAAATGGGTGACCACAACAGATTTTCAAGCATTAAGGGTTGGTCGACCGATAATGATAATGTATGCTATCATGTTCTGCACTACCAAAAACTCAACCTTCATGTGTCGACACTTATCTTCCCTTCCTAACCYAAGAGGCAAGACAACAGTGCGCACTYGTTGGATGATCCCACCTCCAAAACCAATGATGGGATTGTGGCAAGGAACAAGATCTTCWTCGTTATATTTTAACTTTTGGAGACAGTCGAAGCTTATGATGTTAAAGGAGCTTCCAGTGTCAATGAGAATTCAGCAAACTCGCTTATCTGCGATCTTGATTTCCACTACAAGGGGGTTGTCCTTGGGGGTGCTTACCTCCCCGCCACTACAACATAAAAAGGCTAAAGCAACGGGTTTTGGCAACGGTTTGGTCTAAAGCAACAGGTTTTGGCAACGATTAGATCAATAGCAARGAGTTTTTGCAACGGTTAGATCTTTGGGGACGGGTTTTGGCAACGGTTTGGTCTATGGTGACGATTTTTGGTAACGGTTTACAAAATCGTTGCCTTATATGTTCTATGGCAACGGTTTTATGGGGCTATCGCAACGGTTAATATTAAACCGTTGCCTTAGATGAATTTTCGATTTAATTAAAATTTGTAGCCGCGAAACTTATCTAATGTGGCAGTGAGTGAAATTTTTGGTAGAAAAAATCAAACCCTCATTCTTGCATTCTCTCTCAACTCATACAACATGCACATGCTCCAACCCTCATTCTCGCATTCTKTTCTCTCATCGAAACCTTCATCACTACAACCCTCATTCTACCCTTAATCCTTCAATCTCTTTCATTCAAATTTTAATTCTACATATTCAATGGCATTTTCGAGAAAATTATGGGTCATTTTTTTATTTGATTCATTATTTGGGTAATTGTTTGCTCAATTGTCGAACGTTTATGGGTTAAATTTGAAGAAATTGTGGGCGAATTTCTGGGTATATTGTGGGCAAAATTCAGAGCATTTTGTTGGCGAAAATTTCAAGTATCCTGGGAGAATTTCTCTTGCATTTTCTAYGAGATTTSTGGGAGAATTGTCACAAAAAATCTGCTCGTATTATCAAGGTAATTTCGGCTTTCGTTTGTTAATAATTTTGTTTCTTATTTTTGGGCTATATCGCTTTGTTTTTGTGGGCAATGTTGTTTAATTTTTTGAGTTATTTAGTTTGATTTCCTGTATTTTCTTGCTGTAATGTTGTTTTGAGCTTGTAATATTACTAGTCACTTCATAATCTCACTTTAATCTGATTAAAGATTTAATCTTTAAGTGGGTTTTGAGCTTGTCATGGTGAAATAGCATATTTCAAATGATGAGCATTTGAAGGAGATAGGTGAATTTGATGTTGGGAATTGTAGTTGATACGTGTGAGTAAAGTGTGTCGTAATTAATGGTTTATTTTCCATTTATGTTATCTTGGAGGTCTGACAAACTCTTCTTCACGGTGTAATTATTGTTGGTTGTAGTCGTTGTTAATCTGTAGTTGCGATATTTCATTTGTTTAGTTAATCTAAGTTAGAATTACTTGTGATCTGAGCTCAATTACTTATGTGTAGATAATTCTTGGCTGTTGTTTTAGTATTTATTTCAGAGCATTTTAATGTTGAATTGATATTGTTTTGTTTGTAGGTGAGGTAGTTAAGTGTGGTTTGATTTTTGATTGGTAACATATTTTTAATTAGAGGTTGCTTTTGTTCTAGTTGTACAAAAGACTTGAAATAGCAGAAGGGTATTCGTGGAGTTTTGCTGAATGATTGCATCTATTAACTAATTGTATGTTTCAGTTCATAGGAGATGCTTAAGAAGAAATTTGATTTGAAAGGGTCTCCAGTTTAGGGTTCCATAAGTTCCAAGAAACTTGATTAACCAAACTTGCTAGTTAACATATTTGAGTTCCTTCAGTTGAACAAAAACAATGAATTCTATATTAGTTCTGTAGTCATGAACCCTAATTTTAGGTGTCTGAAAATTTGTATAGTCTGTTGTCACCCGGGTGTATTTTGTAGCAGCTGGCTAATTTTTTTCGATGATTTAATTAGATTGCTTAATGTCATATTCTTCGTAAGTGGTGCTTGTGTGATCTGGTGTTGATGTAATTTTCAGTCTATCATACTACCAAGGGTTTTCAGACAAAACAGTTGTAGAGAGCTGGCAAGTCTTTCGAATTTTCAACTGTCTTTCTTATGTTCGTGTTAATTATACCGAGTTTTAATAGTTTAGCTATCATTTATTCTGGAAATTTTACTCTACTGGCCTTATAGATCATGAAGGCAAGTCGAAAGTAATGTTTTTTTGTGGTGATTGTTATACACCTAGCCTGATATATATATACTTGGTTTTGTATTTGATTTATATTTTAAATACACTTTCAAATTTAATGACGTTCACTCTTAATGCATGTTCTTACATACTATAAATAATTATCTAGTTGGAAATTAGTATTTGAGAATCAATGTGATTTAATGTATCGAAGCGCTGGAACTTAGAACTCGTGTGAATTACTAGTATGAACAAGTTCTACATTGCTATTTATATTACTAGTATATTAAGACAAATCTTTTCATAATCAAAAAGTGTTGTCATGTCTCTAAATTAGTAATGATTCCTCCTTTTTTGGAAAGAACTTCTAGAATAGAAATTCACTCCTACTCAGGTCTAAGATATTGAGTATGACACAGTCACTTGAAACTAAGAAGGATTGGATTAGAGAATATCAGCCAGCAAGGTAAAAAAAGGAGCAAGAAAATGCAGTCTTACCCCTTCATGATRTAAAAGAACACAAATATAAAGGTCATTTTAAGGTGAACATACAGCTAGCAGAGATGCAAATCTAAGTACAACAACTTCTTTTTTCTTCCTCAAAAGTTATAACAGTTGTCTCCCTTCTCTTTTTGATCATTTTTTGATTTTCTCGAGATAACAAAACAATCTTTAAAATTAGAGCAACAAAGCCAAAGTATTGACACATTATCGTGTCTAATAGAACCTTAGTAACATTTGTTAAAGAAATTCTCGAGTGAAAAATAAACTAGTAGAGCAGGCTATATGTCCTGTAGATTTGTGTCTTATGCTCCTATRCTTTTATGTCGCCATCTTTACACCTATTGTCTAAAGTCACATAAGACATTAATTGAGAAAATCACCTTTAAGTGGCTTAAAGTTACAAACTATATATGATGACCCTTTTGGTGCAACTTTTAGCCTTTAAGGGACACTTACACTATTATGAACAAGTGTAGTTATAGATGGTTATACACTGCTGTTTACATTACTAGTATGAACAAGTACTACCTCAGACTAAGTTTTTCAAAGAACTTGTAATTCAATTTGATTTTATACTGGTGAGATGGCAGAACCAAGTGATAGATGAAGGATTTTGAGTAAAAGAAGTATAGAGTATATAATATAGAATTCAGTTAAAACGCTTTCTTTWTGCTATAATTTCTAATTCAATTATGATTGTTATGTGTACGGTTAAGTTTGGTAGCGTTGAGTTATGCATTATTACATGTTACTTTATTTGTTGAATCCTGGTTAATAGTTTATATAATTTTTGAAGCACGACAACAAGGAGTTTAATCTTGGGTAAAATATTATTTCTAGATTCGTCTTCTAAATGGTTGAAATTTGACACTTTGTCTAATTGTCTCTATAATTAAATTGTACTTTTGTGCTTAGCTAGTTGTTAAACCGAACTTAATGGGGGAAATTTGTTGTATTTGGTTAGTTTATTTCATTATTCTTGGTTTAAATCATCTCTATATAATAAGCTTTTAATGGGCTTTAGTTTATAATGGYATGTGTGATCGCTTTTAGAAAATGGATAACGGAATTAAGGGGTGGTGGGAATTTCCTAGATGGAGCGATGAATTTGAACAAGGAACCGATCGATACATTCAGAATGCACTAGCTACCGATTCTCGAGGAGATCAAATTCATTGCCCTTGTMATGTATGCGCTTATCATTATTGGCATTATGGAAATGTTGTAAGAGATCATATAATTTGCAATGGGTTTGTTCCTAGAACAAATGACTTATTAGATTTGAGGAAAGAACCTCTGAGTGGAAATGAGGTTTCTCAAAATTATGAACAAACTAATATGAATGATAGGATGGAAGAGCTGCTTGAGGATACTTTTAGAGAAGAGCCAAATGAAGAGGCAAAGAAGTTTCTAGATTTAATAGAAGAAGGTAAAGAAGAATTGTACCCAAGGTGCAAAACATTTTCCCGACTATCTTTCATCATTCGGCTCTTTATCTACAAGTGTGACCACAAGTTAAGCAATGTCGCATTTACTGCTCTGTTACACCTTCTTAAAGAACTTCTACCCGATGCAAAACTACCTTCATCCTTTTATGAAGCAAATAAAATGTTAAAAATGTTAGGGTTAGATTATTTAAAATTTGATGCTTGCCCTAATGATTGCATGTTGTATTGGGAGGAGTATGTAAATGCAACAAATTGCCATGTTTGTTAGACATCAAGGTGYAAAWCAAAAGATTAAAACGAGGGTGAGCCAAGTCGAAAGACACATAGAATTCCACAAAAAGTTCTAAGGTACTTTCCCATTAAAAAAAAGGTTGCAAAGATTATATATATGCGGTGATACTGCCCAACTAATTACATGGCATGCGACCAGACGGGAAAAGGACGGGCTTCTAACCCATCCAATAGATGGCCAAGCTTGGAATGACTTCGACAAGTTCAATCAAAAGTTTTCTAAAGAACCTCGTAATGTGAGGATAAGGTTAGCAATTGATGGATTTAATCCCTMTAACAACTCGAGCATTGTACATAGTACTTGGCCAACTATTTTGATAAACTACAACTTGCCTCCATGGATGTTTATCAAGTACGAGTATTTGATGTTGTTATTGCTTATACTAGGCCCTTCATCACCATGGAAAAAATATTGACATCTATTTGCAACCATTAATTAAGGATCTTAATGATTTGTGGGAGTTTGGGCTTGAGACATATGATGCCTCATCGAACCAAAGGTTTGACATGCACGTAGCTTTTATATCTACCATAAATGACATTCCAGCTTATAGAATGCTATCGGGGTGGCGCGTTTCAGGAAAATTTGCATGCCCATGTTGTCATTATGAGACGAATTCTATGTGGTCAGAGTATAGTCGCAAAGATTGCTACATGGATAACCGTATATTCTTGGATCCTTCTCACCCTTGACTCACTAATAGAAGGAGTTTCAATGGAAAAATTGAAGAAAGACTTGCACCTACTCGTTTGAATGGAGTTGAGATTYAAGAGTTGATCTCAGATTATCCAAATGATTTTGGGAAGGAGAACAAGAGAACAAGGCAGAATCGAGATGATCCAAATCCATGAAGGAAGTTTTCCATATTCTTAAAGTTGCCTTATTGGAAGCATATTACTCATCGTCATAATCTTGACGTAATGCACAAAGAAAGAAACATGTTCGACCATGTCATTGCAACACTGTTAGACATTCCTGGAAAGACAAAGGATCATCTTAATGCTCGCAAAGATTCGGAAGTCCTTGGGATACTACCTGAACTTCAAATTCAAGAAATAGAAGATGATGGTAGAGAACAAATCCCACTAGAGCGTTCTTGGATGACTCTAGAAGAGAAGTGCTTATTTGTAGGACACATTGCTAAGTGTGTGCAASCAGAAGAAGGCAACATTACTGGGTATAAGAGCCTGTGCAAGCAGCAGAAGGCAAACTTACTGGGTATAAGAGCCTGTGCAGAAGGCAAAATCTTGGATGCATTACTTTCTTCCTATTACTGTGAAGACGACGTTGAATGATGATGTCGCAATCCCGGTGCAAAGGTTGTGCAACTTTTTTAAAGGCATATGGAAAAAAAGAATTGTTCCCAAAGATTTAGACAATTTGTAGAAGGAAATAGTTYAAGCACTATGTCAGTTTGAGGGGAATTTTCCACCTGCGTTTTTTGACATAATGGCTCATGTACCTAATCATCTCYTAGAAGAGATCAAACTTGGTGGACCTGTTTCAGGCAGATGCATGTATACAATTGAAAGGTATCATCGAGAGTTAAAGATTGATAATCGAAATAAAACTCGACTCGAGGGCTCAATGACYGAAGGGTATTTAGCAAAAGAATTTGCTAGATTATGTGCAAGGTATCTAAATAGACCGATGAGTTCCAAACATTGTGTTCCCTAGAAGTCTTGTGTTTCGCAAACATTTTTACCAAATATTGGTCATCCAATCAAAGGAAAAGGAATAATGAAAAAGAAGAAAGATTCTTTGTTTATGATTGATGAAACCATATGGGAACAAMCACATCGATATGTACTCCTCAATTGCGATTGCGATGAAGTTGAAAGATATATTAGGTAAGATAACTACATTAACTATTTCAGGCTATTTTATTTCTTTTATTAACATTTTGTAGATCGTATTACTAAAGTAATTTTTAGTTACAGTGAGCACAAACATTAATTATRTCGTTATAGGAAAAGAAAGTGGGATAGTGCTTAGTTTTATAGCAAGGATTTCAAGGGTTGGTTTGAAGAGACAATTGATTTCAAGCTTTAACAAGGCGAAAAAATACCTGATCATGTGCAATGGTTATCAAAAGCTCCTGCTTATGTTGCAAAATGACACACCAGTTACTCTGTCAATGATTACAGGTTTCGCACCATGAAACGTGACTCAAATTGTGTGACTCAAAATAATGGAGTCACCTTAACAGCGCTAACATCTAGTTTTGCMAGTAGCAAGGACAAAAATCCAAACGAAGATCAAGTTAAGTACAATGGATCTTTAGAGGATATAATTGAGATATATTATCATGGGAACTTCAATGTTGTCTTGTTTAAATGTGTGTGGTATCAAACAGAATTAGATGGTCAGTTTACTCTTGTTAATAAAAATAAGACCATTTCCCAAGGGGAACCATTTATTTTGGCATCCCAAACTCATGAACTGTATTATGTAGAAGATTTAACTAGGGGTGGTTGGTATTATGCCGTTGAAAATCTTCCTGCAGAGCTATCAGATGGTACCTTACATTGCTTAAACTTTTTATATAATATGTTGCAAATGATATTGATGTTTATATTTTGATTATAACCTATATATATTGATGTTTATGTTTTGATTATAACCTATGTATTGATGTTTATATTTTGATTATAACCTATTTATATATTGATACATGTAGATGAAAAGGAGTAGACATTTAGCTGATGGAGAACGAAATGTGTTGCCAYCTTATGYGAAGCAAAGGATGAAGAAGATGAGGAAAAATGCAAAAATCATGGAAGCAAAAGGCCATGGAAGTTTAGCAAACAAGATTTTACAAGACAAAGCTAAACTCTTTTCAAAGCATGCACTAGATGAGGTGACTTTTTCAAATGAAGTTGAAGAGTACAATACTAGAAATGAGAAAAGTAACATGAAGTTATGCAATTTGACACTTTTTTTTAATTCTGAGTTTTTTAAGGGTTAGTTAAACTGTTGATGTACTGTGTGTTTCATCTATGCAATTTAACTCTGATTTTGTTAGTAATTTTTATGTATGCATAGTATAATTGGCATGTTTTTTGGTTTTAAATGTCTCACAAATCAATGTAACAGTAGAATAATGAATTAGAGAGAAAGATGGGATTTTTGATCAAAATAATGATAATGGACGAAATGTTATTTTTGATCCACAATGTAATGTTAGAGAGAAAGATGGGATTTTTTATAGAAATAACGGTAATGGACGTGCTTTCTAGTTCTATACTCCTCTTGTAAGCTAGTGATSTTATTTTTGATCCACAATGTCAACCGTATTGTTAGAGTGCAAGGTCGTCTAGACGTCGTTTGGTGGAGATTAGTTGCTGCATATAATTGGTAAGCCTAAATTGTTAGGTACCAGCACCTGAACTCATAATCAATATTAGATAAAAAGAATTTTGATAGCAACTTGTCATGGGAAGAAAAAAATTCAAGGGAAAAAGGACAAATAAATAAGCAATACCTCAACGTAAAGCAAACTGGGCATCCTTTGTCATAACATATGTTTCATCCAGTAAAACCATAATAACCTTAGKCTTTGCATTAAACTACAACCCCTATGACGAATGAGATAATAACTTTATTGTGTTAAAATTATTTTGATTAATTCGCTCATTTACAATGTTAATCTCAACTTTAAAATGTGTGAAATTAGATTTGTTGCGTTTAATTTGATACGGAGGAAGTATATATAAGGAAGTATATATATAATTTTAAAATGACACTGAACCAAAGCCAACAACCAACATGGTGGCGGTTATTACTTCTCACATGAACAAGGCAATGAAGAGGATCAATGATTCTCTTAAAAGCAAAACTGTTATGAAGACACCTACAATCTGCAACATGCGTAGGTACACCAGACTAGGCATGCCCTATGCCCAAACCTTTGAGCACCTCAAGGCAATTGGCTTAATTGTTCCAAAAGGCCCTACTCCTAACRCTCCTTTTGGAGAAAAGGCCTCCTAAATGGAGCATAGATAAGTTTTGCAAATACCATAGAGGACACGACCATGGCACTGAAGAATGCCACACATTGAAAGGAAGTGGTCGAGGATTTAATAGACAACACATGCTTTCCCTTTCCTCTCAAAGGTTACAAGCAACACACCGAAGTGTCCATGATAGAAAAGGGTGATTACTCTTTTGATCCTACCACTTTCATTGCACTAATGAATCAACCATTTCCTCAGTTGGTCATACCACACCTTTTCCATAAAATCAATGGAATATGGGACAGTGATGACGAGGATGTCTACATAAGGGAAGGTGTTTAAACTAATTTCACCATTACCTTCCAAAAATATAACGCAGTCTTTGAAGCTCATTATGGTCCAGCACCTTCTCCTAATTCAAAGGAGGTTCAGGTTCTCACCAGGTCACGCCGCCTCAACACGACTCCGGATCTACCGAATGCTCAAGTTACTCCGCCTCCACCGCCCCCTTCTCAGCAGGAGAACCTCATCTCAAACAATTGAAAAAGGTAAAGGCAGATGTGAACATATGGCAACTCATAGTGGCTTCCAAGAGCCATAGTGATGCACTCCTCAAGCCTCTCACACAAATGAATGTGCCTAATGACTCTACTCCTGATGCGATAGTGAGACTAGTCATGCGGGATTCCTACGCTCCCTGTATCACTTTTTCAGAAGAGGATCTCTCAATGGAAGGCAATAATCATGRCAAAGCTCTCTACGTTAATGMCATTTGCAAGAAGCTCAATGTGCTTATGACACTAATCGACAATGGCTCTGCAATCAATGTATGTCCCCTAAYGACCGCACAATCAATGTATGTAACCTCATAATCTGTCTATTCGGGTCTATGACAACAACAAGAGGGATATTCTAGGCGTGGTTTGGCTCAACATCACTACAGGGCCAGTTGAAAGAAGAGTTCGATTCCACGTGATCGACATCAAGCTAATTTTCAAATTGTCGCTAGGACGACCATGGCTTCATYAGCTTCGAGCCGTCCCTTTCACATTCCACTAAAAGGTGATGTTCATTCTAGAAGGTGAGCTTATCACCATCGATGCTTCTCTATGAAAATGATGAGGACTTGTGGGGTTTCACCGTAGAAGTCCTCGGAGAAGACAAGGTCCCTTTAGACTTTCATTTGTACTCTAACCTAGTGGTCAATGCTCTTCTATGGGACAAGGGGCACGTTATAGGGATGACACTCGGACTACGCAAGGCTATAGAAACTCCTTTCTGCGAACCTATACCAAAGAATGATAGGTTCGATTTAGGGTACATTCCTTCCAATGAGGAACGCTTGGAGTTTGTGCATAACAAGATCTCCAAAAAGAAGGACGAATGTAACATAACTCTTAGCCCATATCCTCGCACCCTCAATGGACGAGTTTCCATACTATGAATTCATCAAAAAAAGGGATGAGTTTCCATACTATGAATTCCCGGAACACCTAGCATGAATGGATTATAGAAGGTATCAAAAAATGAAACATTGTAGACGGGGATCCTGTCCCCACAAGCAAGGCATCTTCCTTAGATGGCCTCGAAGCACAAGGTCTAGGACTCCTATTTGGTCAAGAAATCTCTCCTCCAAAAGAACAAGAAGTCTTCATAGCAATGACCAATGAGGCATTTTACCCCACTACTCTTATCACACCAATTGAGGACCTAGTTCATGGTTGGCGCAAAATTGTGAAGAATACTACTCCAGGAGGAAAGGTCATTAAGTTCACCATGGCCGAAGGACCAATGTTCGAGAATTTTGAATCTGAGACTGAGTCTGAGTCTAGGGTCATATATAGAAGGTAGGAAGRTAGTCCTAGGGAGTGTCCTCCTGAGTTTGTCAAGGACCCTAGTGTCCCCCTTTCCCTTGTCAATCAAGTCTCTTCAGAGACTAACTTATCTGTACTCTCTTGAGAGTTTAATAACATGCTCCTTTCTGCTTACTCCTCTTTTCCCTTTTGTGATTGCTTTCATTCACAACTCGCAAACAAACAAAACAACAATGAGTTAATAAAGGCAGTGGAAGAGCACTAAAAGAAAACTTTCGTCATCAAGAAAACAGAAAAGACAAACATCTCTGACAATGACACGTCACGGGAGATACAGATCGGTCTGACACTAAGTCCGCAGGAAAGGGATGAACTGGTTGCAGGACTGAAAGAGTTTCGAGATGTTTTTGGTTGGTCCTATGAAAACATGACAGGGATTCATCCGGACATCGCACAACACAAAATTCCGCTCATAGAGGGGGCTAACCCAGTCAAACAAAAGCTCCGTCTCATAAAATCGGATGTTGCCCTTAACATTTGGCAAGAAATCATCAAACAACACAGTGTAGGCTTCATTAGGTTCATCAATTACTCACAATGGATAGCTAATGTGGTTCCACTACCTATGAAAGACAGACGGGTTCAAATGTGTGTGGATTTTTTTGACTTAAACAAAGCAAGTCCGATAGACAACTTCTCTTTACCACACATAGATGTTCTCGTAGATAACATAACAAATCATGGCTTGCTCTCATTCATGGAGAGGTAAGCGGGGTATAATTAAATCAACATGGCCGAAGAACACATGGAAAAGAAAACCTTCACCACTTCTTGAGGGCTATATTGCTACACTCTGATGCCTTTTGGTCTCAAAACTGCAGGCGCCACATACCAACGACCTGCCACCACTTTGCTTCATGACATGATACATAAGGAAGTAGAGGTCTATGTCGAAAATATAATCGTCAAATCAAAAGACCGTGAAGGACATTCCCTTGCACTAAGGAAGTTCTTCCAAAGACTCCGACAATTCAACATGCGCCTTAACCAACAAGAATGTGCATTCYGAGTCACCTCAAGCAATCTCTTAGGTTTTGTTATTAGCTTCGATGCATCGAGATCGATCCAACAAAGATCAAAGTAATCGTGTRACTGAGGCCATCACAAAAATGAAAAGGAGATCTGAGGGTTCTTTGGTCAACTTCAGTACATCAACAAGTTCATATCCAAACATACAATGGCCTGTGAGCCCATCTTTAAGAAATTTAAGAAAGGTGCACACAAGAAATGGGACGACAAGGTCCAACAAGCTTTCGACAAGATCAAGGATTACCTCACTAATCCTCTTGTGTTATTAACACCTGTTTACCCTATGCATCCACTAAAGCTATATCTTACAGCAACAAGCACCGCAACCGGAGCCATGCTCGCTCAAGAAATAAACGGTAAGGAAAATGTTATCTACTATCTCAGCAAGAAGTTCCTTCCCTACGAGGAACGATACTCTGCCATAGAGAAGCTATGCTTGGCTTTAGTGTGGGCATCGCGAAATCTCCAACATTACTTGCTCACACATACCGTACACATTGTATACAAAGGGGATCCACTAAAGTACCTCTTTGAAAATCCAGTAGTCAACGGACGCATGTCTAGGTGGATGGTTATGCTCGCCAAATTTGACCTTTAGTTCGCGCCTCACAAAGCATCAAAGGTAGCATTGTCTCTGAATTCCAAGCAGAATCTCCAGACGAAGTCCTTTTCGAGGACTTTAACTTCCTAGACAAGGAACTAATGATGACCAAGGAAGACAGTTGGTAATTATACCTCGACGGTGTATTTAAGAAAAAAGGATGCGGAGTTAGAGTGCTTCTAATCTCACCACACGAGGACTTCGACGTTACTAACAATGCTGCAGAGTACAYAGCATGTATTTTGGGATTACAGGCTGRCGTTGCACTTACGTTAAGAAATTACTGGTAAATAGTGAATCCTCAGTGATCCTAAACCAGATTTCAGGCCGAAAAAAGGTACGAAGTGAAAGCCTTGCTCCCTATCAACCCTACCTTGAAAACATTGTATCCTAGATAGGGGAAGTTGAATAAACTTATTTYCGGCGTGAAGACAAGCAATTCGCAGAAGCACTAGCAAAGCTCGCATGCATGGTGCGAATTCCTAGTCCAGTGACTCAAATGTTCCTGGTCATTGAACGAAGGCAAGAACTGGCTTTTGCAAGCACTTTAGACTAAATGGATGAGGTGCCCAACCTCGATCCAAAAGAGCAGTGGTACACGAACATCAAGGGCTACCTAGGAACTAGTCAATATCCCTCTAATGCAACAAAAAAGCAACAAAGAGCTTTGAGGCGTCTTGCGTCTCAATACATGCTTCAAGTTGGGGAACTTTACAAACACCACTACAACGACCTTCACRTCCTTTGCATCASTCAACGAGCAGGCAAAACGATCGTGGAGCACGTCGTTGACGGAGTTTATGGCACACACATGAATAGCAGGCTCTAAGATTATGAAATAGGGMTACTATTGGACCACCATAGAAAGGGATAAATGCGACATGTTCGTACGTGCGATATCTACAACAAATACTCCAACGCACAACATGTTCCTCTGTCTCCCCTATTGACATTCGTTTCTCCATGGCCTTTCTCAACATGGGGAATAAACATAATAGGAAAGATTAGGCCGCTTGGGCAAGGAGGTCATGAATTCATACTTGTAGCCATAGACTARTTCACAAAATGGGTCGAAGCAGTGTCATATGCAAAGCTTCAAGCTAAGCARGTGGCAAAATTRGTCGAAAATAACATCATTTGTCGCTATGGAGTCCGTCATGAAATCATTAGTGACAATGGCACCCACTTTCAAGCAGAGTGTGCGGATTTGATTGCCTAATATAGAATCCAGCACCACAAGTCATCACCTTACAGGCCACAAGCCAATGGAGCAGTTGAAGCAGCCAACAAAAATCCCAAAACAATTATCTCTAAGATGACTTAGTGTAGACACCTAAAAGTGTCTCCCCAAAAGAGTAATCAGTGATGAAACATAGCGTTTCTCGCGATTGTTTCGACTTAGAAAAGATGCTTTGAACTCACAAAAGTTGAAAATACGTGGGGTCATACTCGGAACTATTGAGCAAAGGACAAATAAAAGGGGCAAAAACATTTTCTTTTATTTATTTTAATTATTTCTATTTTATGTTTTCTTTTCTATTTTTAGGATTTTTAAAATAATTCATATTGGTGATCTCCATAATTCCACTTTTCATTGGACTATTCACATTTTTCTGAGCTCACCAGTATTTTTAGATATTTTTTCTGATTTTCTACATTGTTCTATTGATTTTTATAAGTTTTTATACGCAAAAAAAATACAAAAAAATACAAAATACACAAAAAAATACTCGGAAATACGTGGAACCTTCTAGAACACTCTAGAACCCTTGCTTGGAGAGCAAGGGTGTCTAGGTGCGTCGAATCAAGGCAAATCACGAAATAAAATCGGAGGAAATCAAAATATTGTCGAGTTTTGGAAAATATGTATACGCAGAGGCTTGCGTATATACGCAGAGGCCTGCGCTATATACGCCAGCCCCCCTGCGTATATACGCAGGCCACCTACGTATATACGCAGACCTGCGTATATACGCAGCTCTCCTGCGTTATATATGCAGGGTTTTCTCCCTCGTTTTTCCCCTCGTGCCTATAAATACGTGCCTGCCTTGCTCATTCCGAGGACACGTCTATTCTCTCTCTCTCTCTGTCCTAACTTGCGTATTCTCTCTCTCACTCTCATCAAAACCTCTAAACACATTCGTTCTTGAGTTCAAAGCATCGATTCTGTTTCGATTCAACAAGCAATAACAAGGTTTATTTCTGAGATACTCGCCATTTAAACATACTCCTTTTTCAATCTAATTAACAACTATTACGAGTCTTGACCTAATTAACAAACATGTAGAAACTCACTATTTAATTGTCCATGTAAATATGTAGGATTGCATTAACGTTTTTAACGTTTTTCATTGTTTTCATTCTTTTATTTCATTTTCATTATTATTATTATCACTTGCACTACAAGAATTTCGTGTAAGGCCGACTGAAAATACGATCGAAAAAAATCGTCGGTAACACCGACCGACACCGACCGCAATCGGCGTTGAATTTACCGACCGTAATATCGGTCGTTATACCGACCGATTTTAAATTCGGTCGGTAAATCATTGATTTTTTTTCAGACCAGACCTTTCTCTCCATTAGCACGAAAAAAATAAAATAAAAAAATTATTACCGACCGAAAAATCGGTCGGTACACCGACCGATTTTTCGGTCGGTAATATTTTTTTTTCCCGAAAAGAAACTCTCTTAAAACTCTCATATTCGGTCAAACACAAACACTCTCATATCCCGAAATAAATCATCTCTCTCTCCTTCTCCCTCACGCACCCCTTTACATTCTCTCTCCTCACGCTAACCCTTATTTCCCATCTCTCATCTCTCATCTCTCTCCTCACAAAATCCTCACAATTTACCCAAATTCTTCCCTGTTTTTCCTCACAACTTTGTTTATTTCACATCTAAACCCAAAATCTGGTCATTTTCGAAAGTATGGGTTTAGGGTTCATAAATCACGAAATTTGGGGGTTTTGGTTCGAAAATTCAAGGGTTGGGAGCTTTTTGGAGTCAAATTTTGTGGGCATCTTAAGGTTCTTTGAGCTGCGTTTTTAGGGAATTTGGTTCCAAATTTCTGGATCTTTGAGCTCCATGTTGGGCAGATTTGTGCTCAAAGCTTGTGCGATTTTTGGCTCGAAATTTTGGAGTTTTTGGTCTTTGGTGTTTTGGCTGGATGCTTTGATTGTCGTACAGGTATTTCCTTAAATTTAATTTTCTTGTTGGTTGGTTGGTTGATTCTGTTGAATTCTAGGTTTTTTTTATACTTGCACCATTGAAATTGGTACATCTTTCTTTTAGTTAGTTTAAAAATTGTGAAAGTATGCTTACATATACTTCTTTTGTTTGATTTCCAGAGGAAAGATCAAGTACAGCAACTTGTTAACTGCAAATGATACAGGCATTCAACAGCACAGCAACAATCGACAGTAAGAGTCCGAAATCCTTTTTACAAACTCTATTTACTTTTCTTCTCTGAGTTCATTATGACAGTAAATTACACTTTTTTTAAATATTTGAAAACACGATTTGCTTTACCACAACAATATATACATCTAGATCTGTGAATCTCAATTGATACAGGGAGAATTGAGTTCTTTATTATTGTTGTTGGGGAAAACAAGCATTCATGGATCTGAGTTTTCATGAAAATTTTCAAACACAGTTGTTCTAACTGTTTTGTCATTGATTTATTTAATTGATCAATCATCTTTCTATTATATATTATGTATAACAAAGTGTGATGCTAACGCAGTCTACATTTTCAGTAGATTTTAAAATCTACAGGAAGGTAAAGATGTACTGGTAGTGTACAACTTTTAGAGTTATATATAAAGCCAAGGGGAAAAAATAACTATGCAGAATCAAAGATCAATTACACAAAGTTACCTACTATTGCGTGGTTTCGACATTATTCCCTAATCTAATTCTAAATTAGGAGTATTTTACTTGTATGCAGCCTAGGGATTGCATATTTGTTTATTGATAAGTTTGATACTAAATGGTTGTTTATTTAGATTCGGGGTGACCCTGCTGCTGCTGTCTACAAGTAACTTCGGAAGGCAAGACAAAGATTCTGGATATTCTTGACTGGTATATCTGAAAATGACTGAGAGAATATGTTTAAGTTGTTTCCCCATCTTATTTCCCCGCTGTCACTCATTGTTAAAAGTTATTCTATAGATCAATTGGAGCTCCCTTATATTCAGGAATTAATGCAGTGGATAAGGGGAAGTTGTGGTGATGCTGGATTTTGAATTTTTTGTTCTCTATTGCTAATAGTTACATATATATTTTGTGTACGGAATTGTTTGGGTGATAAATAAAGGATGTGAAGACTCAGCTTATAGCTGATATAGTACTGATGGTGCTGTAAAAATTTTCAAAGGTTTGTACTTTTTAATCACATTTGTCTTTTTTTCTTTACATTTCTAATTTTAATGCAAAAGTTTTAATCTTTTTATATCTTGATTAATAGTAAATGATGAGGCTAAGGAAGATAATGGTGAGGGTAAGGAGCCAAGTGTTGCGACATTGTTGATGAACATTGATTGACCCTTATGTTCAATGAGCGCACCACTGTATCAAACAGCTACCTTTAAACAGGTAAGCTATGAACTATACAATGTCGAACTTGTCATGATTTATACATTCTTGTGTAGTTATGATTTTGGCATATAGACATTTCTTCGATCTTTCTTCGATACGATTTCGAGTTTGGAGTTTGAATCTGATTTGCCATGTGGTACATCACTTTTAGTTAAATTTTTTGTTGTAAACTTGTAATTCCCTGATGTGATATGTGCTTAATCTTGTCAGTTCTACCATCAGCAACCGAAATGGTCCTTATGATTATATAAGGAGTGGTAACCCTACGCGCGAGTCCTGGAAAAGTAACCTTCTCAGTCTTGTTTTTTCATTTAACATTTCAATTACTCTTGTATGTCATTAGAATGCGATCATGAACTTTGTGAAGTTTTTCTGGCAATTAGTATTCACTTTTTTCATATTGCTCGGACTTCTAGCTAAGCTCGACAAGGCTGATCGAGCATTTTGCTTTACAAGTGGCATGGCTGCCACTTTTTGCTGTCTCTCATCTTGTTGGAACTGGTTGCTTGCTTTCCTCTCCATTTCATTTATTCTGCTTTGTATATGCCATTCAATAACATATAGACAATAGATGCCCTTAATCCCAAAATGATATGGGGTCGGCTAGGCATGAATCAATTTAATTACATGAAAACATGTGTGTTGCCGTAAGAACTATCTGCCCCTAATTATACCTGCCCTTTATTTGTTTTAACTTCCATACTTCTAGGTTAAAAAATGCTGTCCCGTAAGAACTGAAAATGTTATTTTTCTGTGTGAACATGATAATAATATATAAACTTATACAAGCATTGCCTGGTTACTCTACATATTTTCTATAAGTTTTAGTTTCCAGGGAGTTAAGTGTAGACTATGTAAGGATCTCGAAAGTCTTGATGCACAAATCGTAACCCTTATTGATTTAAAAAGTGGAGGCCTTATTGTTTGAAAAGCAGTAGAAATCTTGAACACCTCGAACATGAAAAAAATTTGTAGAAGGGTACGTTTGGTATGGGAAGAAATACTTCAAAAATTCTAAATTTAACTTAATTCCAATTGATTTAAATAATAGTCTGTGTTATTATAGCAGAAACATAATTCTAGTGACACCTTTCAAATAAACCATTTTTTAGCTGCTTTTCTAATATGATTTTTTATGGATAAGTTCATAAAACCCCAAATAAGTTGACAGTTTTTAAGAAAAATGTCTCCTTTTCCCTCATTTGTCATAAACTGATGTATGGCAAATTTTTTCATAGCCAGCTATAATCTAATATTGTTTATTTCTTAGGATAATGCACAAAAGATTGCTGAATTTCTCTCCTCCCATCCACTTGTTAAGAAGGTTAACTATGCTGGACTTCCTAATCATCCTGGACGCTCTTTGCACTTTCTCAGTGGTGCATCCTTGATATCAATATATCCAACTTAATGAATATTTCGATTTCTTCTTTGTTCAACAGCAGCGTCCAGTGCCGTGACAGCTGAGAGTATACCATCCAGAAGGTTGAGGAGCAAATGCTGAGAGTTAGATTAAATCTAGCAGTTATTTCGAAATCCCTGAGGAGGTGAAAATCAAGCAACAGAAGGAAGCTTCTCATGGCACTTGTATACGTTTTTATTTGTT